>APFE031285770.1:58539-120652 GCA_000404065.3 Pinus taeda | reverse complement strand
TGAAGTTTGACATGAAGAGCAGAGGTTTGAGGCTTGACAAGGAGGACAATATGACTATTGATGGAGCCATATTAACTGTAGATAGCCATGGTGACAAATTTCAGTGTAACAATATATAAACCCCCCTTTTTTACATATATGATTAAATAAATTATAAATGAGTTGGATTGAATAATTTATTAACCTAAGTAAAATATATTATGTAACTAATGCATTTCAAGGGGTTATTTATTCGGTTACCTTTGACTTATTAATATTTTATTTTTGTTTTTATTCTAAACTGTTTTAGATATCCGTTGATGGTCAACCCAGTCAACCTAACCGTTTGAGGATCTGCTCTCCCTATATAATTGACAGCCTTGATCTGACTCCTCAACTTGTCCTGACGATGAACCACACTAGTTGGTTCGAAACACGTCAACAAAGGTTTTTCTAAATGTGATTTACGCTGAAAAATCTTCTATATATGTTATGGATCACAAAAGCCTCAATTCAACAAGGCAAATCATGCTGTCAAGAGGATGCACACGCAGTGCACTTACTGCCATAAGCAAGGGAATCTTGCTGAAAGGTGTTGGACTCTGAATCCAACAATGCTTCCACAAAAACTGAAGAAGGAGGTGGAAAGAGAAAATGGCAGAAATGGAAAGGAAGATTCCATGAATGATGTGTCTCAGGATGATCCACATGTCGATGTTGATGTGCAGACAAAATAAGGACATTTGAAATGGATTGGTAAGAAATGGTTAGAGTTCTTATCCAATTAAGATTGCATGTCTATTGATGCATCTATTTTCATTTCTTTGCTAATGGAATGCAAGTTGCAGGATTTTACCAAGAAGGTGAGTGGAGAAGTTGAGTGGGAAGCTCACTTTATTGTTGCAACATTATGTTCATTTTTTAGCGTCGAAAGTACACTGTACTTAAGCGAAAGTTGAAGGATGAAATGCATGCATGAGAATGAGATGCATGAACACAGGGATGTTGAGGCTTTCCTTGTATTTGGACATGTATGTGTGATTAACTTACAGGGTTGATTTCTTTGACATGCATGTGATGTTGACTTGAGAGAACTTAACTTGGTCTCCAAAATGGAGATAATAATGAAGTGTTTCATCTTTAGAAAAAAAAAAAAAAGAGTCCATATGGTCTTTTTCTACGTGCTTGACTTGAAGGGTCATTTGTTTTTAAAGACGTGTTTTGTGGGCTTGTTGTCTAGTCCACCATTTGTATGCAGATGAAAGACATAAAGGTGTTCACAAGACGTGAAATCTGTTCCTTTGTTGGAGCAGGAGTTAAGTCCATCCAGTTGTTGTCTGTATGCCTGTTCTTGTTAACAGTTGTTGTTGGCAGCTTGTCAAACAGGTGCAAATGAGAGTTTTGTGGAGCAGATGTACTTCACATTTGTTTGAGCCACCTTGGATCAATGGTTAAGGCAAATAAGCTCAAAACTACCTTCTATGACCGTTTCAACAGAAGTTATGTAGGAAGGCAATGAGAAAGACAGTTCTTCCCAGGAAGACTAGCCCATCCAAGAAGGGAAGTGGTCAAAAACTTTAGTTCAGAGGCACTATGCAAAGGCAAGTGTAGGGAGGTTGAAAGAAGAGGGTGAGTCACTCTCGTTTAATGTTCAGATCAGTATGTCAGTATTTTGGAGACCAAAAGTTCTTTTAGTGGGGAGGCGTGATCCAAAATGGATTTTGGATAGACTCCTAAGTCTAAGTATTCCTCACTGAGGAAAAATGGAAGTCCAATGAAGTTCTTGGAACTAGCCCCATTGCAGAGATCATATCATTCTAAATCTACTGCAATTTGAATGGGCCAAAATTGACTTAGGATGCAGAAGTTATTATAAAATGAAGCTGCTTATATCCCTTGTAAAAGGAGCAAAATCCACTAATAATGGGACCCAAAAACATGAAGAAAACCATGAAATCGAGCCTATTGGAGGCACAGACTTATATATATGTGCGTTTACATTATGAGCGGCCTAAACAAATATATATAAGATAGAAATAATATATATATATATTATATATAATATATATATAAATATATATATATAATATTATATTATATATATATATATATAATGGGTCATATACACTAGCGGCGGTCAAAAACATAGGTATAGTGATCTGAATCGGATCCACAAAAAGACTGTCAAGAATCTTGACTGTATCGAGTTGAACCAATCTCTAATGAAATCCAAAACAACATCAAAAACCCCCTGAACTAGCGGCCATGGCAACCGGCGTGGAACGACGAGGACCTTGGTCAAAGCGTGCTGACCGAGGCCCATGGAGACTGCGTAGGAGCTCAAAACATTCCCTGGGAGCCCCGGATCGGGAAAAAGAGGTGGGAAAACATGGCCAAAATGGGAAAACCTCAAGCACTAGGTCACGTTTGGAGCTAGAGAACTGCGGGTTGAGAAAGAAAAAGCGCTAAAACGCAAAGGTGGGACCCGCGCCCTGGAAACCGACGGTTTTGATCTGGGTGCCCTTGAATGGTAAGAGGTTTTGGACAGGAGCGGAGCGATCCCACTCAGAAATCGACGCATGGCAGCAGAGGTGAGAGAAAAACTGTCGTGATCGCGTTAACGGTCGAGCAAGTCAACCGCGCTCGATGTGTGTATGGCGTTGGATCTGGAGGAGCCCAAATCGGACAGCTGAGATTGCACCTGATAGAAAGAAGCGAAATCGACAAGGAATTAAGCCGCGATTTAAAGGGATTTGGAATCCATTGACCGCCATAGTGGAGAAAGAACGTATCCACGGCATAACCGGAGGAACGAACCGACAAAGCATGTTGGCACCAGCGTTCATGCTGACGCCGAAGAGGGAACTCCAAGCACAACTGCAGAAGGAGAATCGACACAGGCGGGAGAGGAACCGAACAGGCATAGGGATCGAATGGTTAAAGCCATGAACAGAGAGAATTGAAAAGAAGAAGAAGGAGGATTGGAGAAGAATCCAAGCGACCGAGAGAGACAATGAACAGTGAACTCTGAGAGGAGGACTGAACACAGAGAACAGTAAAGCCAAGCAGAGGAGACAGAGGGCCGAGCTGACCACAGGCAACATCAAGCACTAGAGAGCTTGAAGATTCGAGCCTTTCCATAGAGGAATCTGTCTGGATTGAGCATCACAGTTGGCTCTTTCCACTGTAGACCCAAGGTCACAGAGCTGGTAGGAAGAAAAAGGGTCTGTGTACTCTGAGTGGCTTGGGGGATCCAAGAACCACCCTGCCAAGAAAAAATCTACTGTCATGAGAACTCATATTGAGTCCCTGTAATGTAGCTTCTCTGCTGTAAGACACAATAAAACAAGGCCACCACTGAAGCTGGACCGGAGACGTAGCCCTGGAGAATAGGGTGAACTACTTATTAAAAATTGTTTGTGTCTTTGTGTTACTTACTGTATTTCTCTGTTGTCTTTCCATTTAAAATGTCTGTGTATTGGAAATATGATCGATCCGTTGTTTCAATAACACAGAACACACACCAACACATGAGTCTGTAATACCTTTTGATTAATAAATCTTCAACTGAGGTCACTTATTGGTTGATTATCAGATCATATAGTGGAATACACTATCAGAGTGGGAAAGCTTTTATATTTATCGGCGGGTTCATTTATAGGCCATCACCCCAAAACCCCCGACTGCGATGTATGTCGCGGACCCGATGGTCCGATTGCAACATGGTTCATGCAATATCGCATCCGCATATGTATCGGATTGTCATGCGTCATAAGGGAAGACCCCCGGGCCGTAGCTCTGTGATACGTTGATATGCGATCAACGACAGCGGCAATGAAAAGGGGCTGATAGCGATACACTGATATCGTTGATCAGTGAACCCCCGATCCTAGGGCCAATATACATTGCGATTGCGATATGTGATCAAACCCGGACCTGATGGGTATCATCTACACGATTGCATAAAATTTGAAGTCCGGACTAAAGGCTCATGATGTATTTTCATGAGTTTCACCTATGTTTTCCGTTATAATGTCTATTTGGGGATTTATGCCAGAGGAAGGCGAAACGACCAGGTTTCCCATGCCTTCCAGTTCAGTCCACTTGGAAAACGGATTCTTTGGTAAAAAGATTGGTCTTCCATGCCTTGGGAAGGTAACCAAATGGTTAATAAAACAATAGAAAACACAGTTAACAAAAGGAGGCCGAGAGAGACACAGAAAGCACAGAGAAGGAGGATTCTTAGAGGTGTAGGCAGAGGAATGCTCAGGGAGAGCTTAGAGAAGCTTGGGAAGCCCAGAGATGCTTTGGTGCATACATAGGTAGAGTAGAGAGGCTGCGAAATTCGTGGGAAGGCCCAACGAACTCTTGGAGGCTCAACAGATGCGCAGAGGGAGCTCCAGAAGCACAGAGGTGCTCGAATGTTGAGCGTAAGCTCAGAGAAGATAGTCTACAGAGTAAGGATGCTTGATGTAGAGTAAGAGGAGCTCGGAGAGGCTCGAAAGCTCAAAAATCCACCAGAGGTTAGGAAGGTCGAGCGAGAGGAGAAAAGAGCGAAGCCACCCGAGGTTGGGGGCGATGAAGCTGCAGTGAAATTGTAGAACAGTAGGAGATCAAATAGTCTAGCTGTTGCTGGTGTCTAAGGTGCGTAAACATAGAAGAAGGCATTTTCCAGAGACAGTATAGAGATCTGAGGGAGTCAAAGAGGCCATTAGCTCAAGAATCTCAGAGCACTGACTGAAGGAATTAGTCCAGAGAAGCCTAGAGTTGTCAGTAGAACATGGACAGCCAGCGGGGTAAGATGGCATTCTAAGCCCATTGGTTCAGTTGTAAACTAATGGAGTTAAGTGTAGCACTTGTAAAAGAATTGAAGCCATAATCCTAAAGAGCCAAGTCAAATTGACAAGAGCTCACAGAGACGTAGCACACAAGAGTTTTGGCTGAACTCCTCATTAAATTGTTGTCTTATGTGTATTGTTTTAATACTGCATTATTCATTGTTATATGCATTTAGTATATGTTCAAACACATTTAAATACAAGAATACACTTATATTTCAAAGATTTCTTAATTCCACATTGGCTAATCATAAAAGACTTGGGAAAATTCAAGCTTATTTTAGTGGGAGAGGTTCTTGTAAGCTAGACAAGAAGCCTAAGAGCCCCATTTTCAGATCAGTGGACGTTAAAATAATTTCTTTCTTCTTTCTTTCTATGTGAAGGTTTTTAAATGAAATGCTCACGTATGTCATGAAAAAAATAATAAAGAAGAAGGAGAGATATAATGAGTGGGGTGAATATATATATATATATATATATATACCCATACATATATATATTATGCCCATGGTAAGTCTTCCTGAAATAATGTGCAAAGTGGATTGGTAATATTGGTACAATTATTATTGAATTCCACATTTATTTGGTGCTAAAAAGTGTGCTTCAATTTACTATTGCTACATTGGAGGAGCTATAACTAGGGTATGTGTTATTTCATATTTTGTTTTGAATATGATATTTAAGGAAATTGTAAAATATTTAAAAGGGTGAAGCTATAATAATAATTGAGATATTATTTATAAAGTTCTGTAAAGATGGCACATAGAGCTAGATGAGGCAGGGGAACTGGAATTGGTCGAGGAAGACCAACTACCAACCAAGTCTTACTCGGTGAAGTAAGGCGTATTCTAACGAGATTAAATGCATTAGAGGCAATACGCAAAAGAGACGTCAACATTGGTGATATCAGCGAAGCAGAAGAAACCTTAGAAGAAGAAGTTGAAGTTGAAGAAGAAACTCCAGAAGATAAAATAGTCAAGATGATTGTAGTATTAAGCATCAAGCCCATATTGGAAGTGCCTATGTAAGAGGGAAACTTAAATCCTGAAGAACTGATCGACTGGATCAATGCCATGGATAAATATTTCGACTATGAAAATGTAGCTGAAGATAATAAAGTCAAGTTCACGGTGACCATATTAAAAGGAAATGATGCACTATGGTGGGACAGTGTGCAAGATGAATGGAGAAATAAAAGTAAAGGGAAGATCACTAGATGGGATCAGTTGGTATGCAAGCTCAAAGGTAAATTTCTTCCTCCAGAGTATTAGTTAACTATTTTTCGACATATGCAAAATCTCAAGCAAAAAATCATGTTTGTAAAAGAATATACAAAAGAATTTTATAGATTAAGTATAAGGTCTAGTCATGCAGAAGAATATGATGAAAAGTTAGCTAGATATATTAATGGCCTGAGATTTGAAATACAAGATGAATTAGAAGAAGCATATCAGATAGCCCTTAAGATAGAAGAAGCAGTCAGATAGCCCTCAAGATAGAAGAAAAATATGCAAGGAAGGAGAGTTAAAGAGGAAGAGGAAGAAGTACACTAAGGAGTGGAGGACAATCAAGCAAAGGACCATCAAGCGGACAATCAAGTAGAGGATATTCAAGCAGAAGAATTCCCATCCAGAAAGAAGAAGGCAAAAATTCAGATCAGGCAGAATCATCATCAAGAGGATATTTCAGAGGAAGACCATATTAAAGAGGTAGATGTAGATCTTTTATCGTAAGATGTTATACATGTAATAAAATTGGCCATAAATCTAATGAATGTCCAAAAATATCTTCTAGTCATGGTAGCATACATATGGCATAAACTGATATAGAAAGTGTACCATCCTCTACACATGAAAATGCACCTGAAACTGGTGAATCCTTAATGATGAAAATAAATTCATTAAAGTCTCCTAAAGAAGTAAAGGAACCTACACAAAGGTAAACATTTTCAAAATTGTATGCAAATCAGGAGGAAAATGTTGTAAAGTAATTATTGATAGTGGGAGTACCGATAATTTAGTATCCACATAAATGGTAGAAAAGTTAAATTTGAGGAAAACTAAACATCCTACTCCCTACAAAGTCTCATAGCTGCAAAATGGACATCATATATTAGTTAATGAGCAATGTGCAGTGGAGTTTTAGATAGGATACTAAAAGATAAAGTTCTTTGTGATGTTATGCCTATGGATGTGTGTCATATTTTGCAAGGAAGACCATGGCAATATGACAGGAAAGAAATACACGATGGAAGAAGCAACACCCATACTTTTGAAAAGGATGGAGAAAAGCATGTACTCTTGCCTTTCAAGAATGAATAAGCACGAGAAAAAGACCAATCCAAGGTAATGTTACTTAGTGGAAAAGAGTTTCTTCAAGAAATCAAGCATGAGCAGAAAAATTTTTCTTTGATTGGTAAACCAAGGGTAGTCCTCACAAGCACAAATCTAAATGACCTTCTAGAAGAAATTAAAAATATGTTGAATGAATTCATTGATATTGTAGTGGATGACTTGCGTGATAAGTTGTGTCCCAGTAGAAGTATCAACAATCATATTGATCTCATTGCAGGTGCCAACCTTCCAAACAAAGCAGCCTACATAATGACTCCAAGGAAGAATGAAGATATTAGAAATCATGTGCAGGAATTGATGGATAAGGGTCTCATCCAAGAAAGCTTAGCTTTTTGTGTTGTTCCAATAGTGTTAACTCCAAAGAAGGATGGAGGATGGAGAATGTGTATAGATTATCGAGCAATCAACAAAATCACAATCAGGTATATATTTCCATTGCCTCGTATTGATGATCCTATAGATTGTTTAAGTGATGTTGCATATTTCTCTAAAATAGATTTTAAAAGTGGATATCATCATATCATAATCAGAGAAGGTGGTGAATGGAAAACAACATTCAAAACTAATAATGGCCTATATGAATGGTTGGTAATGCCCTTTGGACTTACCAATGCTCCTAGTACCTTTATGATGTTAATGAACGAGGTCTTAAAAGAATTCATTATAAAAAAAATTATAGTTTATCTTGATGATATCTTAATTTACATTCAATCAAAAGAAGAGCACCTAAGACATCTTAAGATGGTTTTGAAGAAGTTACAACAAGAAAAATTGTTAATCAAATATGGATCACAAAAGTCTTAGATCTAGCAAAGTGTAGTTTCATGAAAACATAGTTATTGTATTTGGGTTTTATGATTTCAAAGAAAGGCTTAAAGATGGTTCACGAGAAAGTGAAGGCCATAATAAATTGGCCAACCCTAAGGAGCATTTCAAAGGTAAGAAGTTTTCATGGATTGGCAAGCTTTTACAGAAAAATTATCCAAAAATTTCAGTGGTAGATGTGTTCCAATTGTAGAAACCATTAAAGAACAAAATCGGCCATTTCATTGGACAGAAGTAACTAATACAAGTTTCAAATTATTAAATAAAAAGATTATAGAACAACCCATTTTAGCATTGCCAGATTTCAACAAGTTGTTCTAGGTTGAGACTTATGTCTGTGGAACTACAATAGGAGTTGTTTTAAGTGAAGAGCGAAGACCAGTCGCCTACTACAGCGAACAACTCAATGAAGCCAAGCAAAAATACTTTTATTATGATAAATAATTCTATGCCATCACAAACTTTAAAAAAATGGAAACATTATCTTATGCCAAAGGAGTTCATCCTTTACATGGATAATCATGCTTTACAATATATCAACAATCAAACAAAATTGAGTCAAAGACATGTTAAATGGATTGAATCCTTACAAAATTTTACATCCGTTATCAAGCATAAAAGTGGGCAGTTAAATAAAGTAGTAGATGCATTAAGCAGGATCAACTTAATTTTACAAGAATTCCAAGTGAATGTCTTAGGATTTGATGAGCTAAAATATATGTATAAAGATGATCCAAATTTGAAAGAATCTTATGTATCTTGTGAAAATCCTGTAAGTAGAGATAGAACTCCATGGTTAGATTACATGATACAAGAGGGACTTCTATTCAAAGGAAGACAGTTATGCATTCCAAGATGTTGGACGAGAGGAAATATGTTAAAAGAAAATATAATGGAGGTTTAGGAGGTCATTTTGGGCAAGATAAAACTCTATCACAATTACAAGCATTCTACTATTGGCGTTGCATTCAAACAAATGTAAGAAGAATTGTTGAAAGATGCAGGATATGTCAATATGCAAAAGGAAGAAGTCAGAACACTAGACTATATCAACCCTTACCAATATCAAATCGACCATGGGACTCTATAAGCATGGATTTTGCACTAGGGTGGCCCAAAACACAAAGAGGAAGTGAATCAATATTTGTTGTTCTTGACAGATTCTAAAAATTGGCACACTTTATAGCCTATAAAAAAACAAATGATGCAACTAACATAGCAAACTTGTTCTTCAAAGAAATAGTTTGATCCGAAAATGGAATGTACTTGAATAAAGGGTGCAAGGGATCAATTTCCAATAATTTTAAATGTGCAAACAACTCCAAGGTTAACTCTGAAAATGTGAGAACTTCTTATTTATAATATAGAGATAGATTGTAGGGGCATTTACCGGATATGTCACCTCTAAAGAGAGGATGACATCCAGAAGCTACGTGGCCCTCTACAAAGTCTGCCTAAAGAAATAATAGAAGTAAACACTCAGATATAATTAAAATACTCACGCTTGAAGCTTGATGTCTTGCAAAATAAAACAAATAAGTTTGAGTTGTTGTTTAGGTGTTTATGTGTGGAGGAAAATTATTTAAATTTGTTGTTTAACACATTATATCAGATTTGTTTAGCATGCTATCTTCAGCAAATAATGACACAAAGATGATGAAGCAGTTCACCCCTCCTAGGCTACATCTATTGGACCAAGCCTCCCAAAATGGGCTTGTCCTCTTGTATTAAGAAAGCTGCAAAGGCTAATACAAGTAAATAGTGCCTCTAAAGGAAAATCTAACTATAAAAACAGAATCAAAAGATAGGAAACAACTAAGAATGCTCTTCCCCAAGCACTAAATAGTGAAATTGTATCTTAAACAGTGCTTTCTCCAAATGGCCCTAGTGGCTCTTTAAACTTCTATGAAGAAATTTGCGGTGAATATTACCTCCAATGGTTCTAAAACCTCTGCCAATGGACTCAGAAGGCTGAAGACAGTAGAATTAGGCTTTTGAATCACCGAAAACAGATAAATACAGCCCCCAAATAGCTCAAGCACTAGAATGGCCCTGAAAGCTTCCCTAAAGAAATTTGAGGTGAAGAATGCCTCAAAAGGCAAAAAGAGTTGTAGAAATTGACTCATAACATAGAATACAGTGAGAAATGAACTTCGTTTCACATTCAATGGCTGCACACATCCCAATGCAGCTCCCAAACTGATATGGCCCTAGTGGCTCCTAAAACTTCCCCAAAGTAAAATCACCTGCAAACGACCTCTGTTGGCTGTGAAACCTATGCCAATGGATTCAGATTGTCGAAGAGACCCAAAAAAAAAAAAATCATATCAAAAGGCCTCTCCTAGGCAAAGTTATGGTCAATTCATTACCATTGTCAGTTAACCCTAAAATCACTCCAGCTAACTTTAGTTAAACTGCAGTTAAGCCTGCCAAAAATGGTGCCACCACCAAAAAATCCGCCAGTTAAATTGGTAGTTAACTTAAACGTCGGCGGAATTAGTGGCATGTGACCACGTGTTAACTTGGCGATTTAACCTGCTTTTGACTTCATGCTGACCGTCGGATGGCGTGGTGACCATTTGGTTAACCGTCAAACAAAACCCATTCTCCACTTTGGTTAAGAGACACAGTAAGAGCGTAACAATAAGTCTTTGAGTTGGTATATGTGAGGTTCATGGTTCGAATCACCATTGTACCACAAAATTTTGATCCATAGCCCAGGGCCACGTGGCACCCTCCCATTGGCTACCAAAAATGGAATATTCTAGGAATATTCTAAAGAATATTCTATTTTTTTTTATTTTTTTTTAATTCAAAAAAATGGAGGATATAGGGCGATTTTAAAATTGGAATAACTTCTGCATATGGAGTCTGTTTTCCGAACCGTTTGTGGCACCAGAATCAGGAAGATGAGATCTATCTAGTTGTTTAGGTTTGAATCAGTTCTGAGCAATTTCATCATTTTTGAGCATTTTTCGACACTTGGTCTTGAGCTCATGATCACACCTCCAAAATGAGAGGCTTTTGGACCCCAAAAGCTTACTGAAACTATGAACTGAATTGTACAACAAAAGAGAGAACAAAAACATCCTCTTATGTTCAGCCAAATGAGCAGAAAGATAACAAAAATCTCCTACCTTGCCAACTGTCACTATGCCCGTCAATGGCCCCACCTTCTCCAGAAGGAAAACTGAAGGTCACTTAGGCCAATACCCACAAAAAACTTCCAAAAATGAAGTAGTTGTAGAAGAATGCTTGTACTGGCTGTAGCATGCTGAAAGTAATGCAAATTCTCATCCCAAAAATCTTGGGATACATGCTGCAAAAACTTCTCAAAAAGAAGTACAATGGTTTTGTTCACAAACAATAAAAGTAAGCAAACCATAATGAACCAAGTAGAGACCCATGCTGAAATTTGAAGCCTCTTTGCTTGCATGCTTTTCCAGCTCATGGAATTGTGCACTATTTTGCACCAATTTCATTCCCTGCACCAAATGACACCAAAGGTACCTTGTGCAACAAGACAATCAACAATGACAAGTTGACCTAAAATGTGTTGAACAATGGACTCAACCATAAATGTAGCAAGTGTGTACACAACCGACACAAATCGACAAAACATATGCAACACAATCAACACAAGTCGATAATCAAGGTGCGACACAAGTCGATAAGCATTGTGTGACATAATCGACTATATAAAAAGTGTGCTCACAAGCAACACTAGTCGACCAACAAGATACATTTACAAACACATATGCAAGTATCATGTACGATGAACTATATATAGTTCAACAAATACACCTACAACCTCTATGTACAGGTGCAACTTCAACTCTTCCTTTCAAAGACCAACAAGTACATCAACCCAAAAAACATCATGTGGGTGACAAAAAGCTGAAATGAAAGACATTGTTGCAATAATAGTGAGTACCATACTCATCTTTCATCTCGATGGCGAAATTTTGCAACAACATAAAAAACATGCATACATCCAAAGTTTGTATATGTACAAAAGGAGTATGTCTTACTGTGTCAAGAAGTCCATCCACTTCTCACCAAGCCACTTCCATGGCGATTTTTGCTACTGCAATTCTTCTTGATGTGAAACTTTCCTTTTCACATCAATAATGGCATCTGTGGTTTCACCTTCGCCAATCTTTTTGTCCCCTTGCTGCATGTGTGTGGGATGACAAGTTGGATGTAAAGTCAAACGATGAGAGATAACATGTCCCTTATTTTGGAAAAAAGTGCAAATCTTATGCACCTTCTTTGAAGGTATTCTTTGCTTCATCTGTTTCCTATGTGCTTTCTTCCTCATCCAGCATCTCGAAACATGATGGTTAAATTGACCACAATATGTACAAGAAAACTTTCTTCCATTAAAGCATGTAAAATTTTCATGCCTTGTGGAAATAAAATCAAATTGATCATGAGAAGATGTATACCTCTTGTGTTGCTTTGCATGTTCATCCTTTTTGCCTCCATGAGGAGGAACTAGTATAGGCTCCAGCTTTCAATTGCAAACTAACATCATCATTCTTGTCTTGAAAACTACCTAAAATTGCATGCTTTCCATAAGCTACATGTCTACCATCTTCTTGCTGCAACAAAGGCTTCAAACAATGGTAAGGAAGATTGCCATCATGAAGTTGATGCAATTGAGAACTTAGGAGAAATGTTCTCTTCAAATTTACATCACATTCTTGAATGCATGTGATCAATGCTTCGCCATTAGATTGCTCATATCCACGACCAACATTCTTGGGTCGCTCCACATCACAAATAGGCTCAACAATGCCTTGTGCATGCTTGCCCAAACCTTTTCCTTCTTGATAGCCCATTTTCAACATCAATTTGGACCCTATACCTCTTGTATGCCTTTCAAAAGAACCAACACACTTTTTAATAGAGGAAACTAAAGACAAATCTGAATGATTTACATCTTGAAGAAGAGGTATTTTCTTGGACAAAGCTTCTTGACTTGCAAGAGTTGTTTCTCCATGTCATGCAGTCTTTGGAGAATTATTTCCTTCTCTTCCTGCATAGCCAACAATTGTGCATGAAGCTGAACACTTTCTCTTTTGATCCTCGAGGAGAATCTGCACCATGTCCTTCACCTTAATGAACTCTTCTTTCATGTCATCACTGAAGAGTTTTGTGAAGGAGGAAACTTCACTTGTAGAAGAAATTGACATCATGTAAATGGTAAAATAGCAAAAGGAACTTCAAACAAAGTTCTCAAAGCTTTCAACAATGAAAATTTGTTGACCAAATGCCTTCAACTCTTGGAGAGGGTTAACACCAGCTATCCCAAATGAGCTCAGGCAAACTCATGCACACAATAAAACAGTCAAGCTTGATTGCACAAATGCTCAAAATATAAACTAAACCAGAGATTCATTGAAGTAGCATTTATCTACTACGCAATTGTATAACAAAAGCGATTCGAAGGTTTCCTAGCTTGCTTCAAACTCTATCTATAGTTTATATAACTTTTCCTAGAGCATATAAATAGCAAAAACCTCTTCTGATACCATTTGATCTGAAAATTCAATGTACTTGAATAAAGGGTGCAAGGGATCCATTTCCAATAATTTTAAATGTGCAAACAACTCCAAGGTGAAGAAATTCAGGTTGAAGAATGCCTCAACATGCAAAAAGAGTTGTAGAAATGGACTCATAACACAGAATACAGTCAGAAATGACCTTCGTTTCACATTCAATGGCTACACACATCCCAATGCAGCTCCCAAACTGATATGGCCCTAGTGGCTTTTGGAACTTCCCCAAAGCAAAATCACCTGCAAACGACCTCTATTGGCTATGAAACCTATGCCAATGGATTCAAAATGTTGAAGAGACCCAAAATCAAAACAAAAAAAATTGTATCAAAAGGCCTCTCCTAGCCAAAGTTATGGCCAATTCATTAACACTACTAGTTAGCCCTAAAATCACTCAAGCTAAGTTTAGTTAAACTACAGTTAAGCCTGCCAAGTATGGTGGGACCGCCAAAAATGGCACCACCGCCAAAAATTCCGCCAGTTAAACTAGCAGTTAACTTAACCGCCGGTAGAATTAGTGGCATGTGACCACGTGTTAACTTGGCGGTTTAACCTGCTTTAGATTTCGTGCTCGCCACCAGATGGTGTGGTGACCGTTTGGTTAACCGTCAAATAAAACCCGTTCTCCACTTGGTTAAGAGACATGGTAAGGGCGTAACAGTAAGTCTTTGAGTTGGTCTATGTGGGTCTGTAGTTTGAATCACCATTGTGCCACAAAATTTTGATCCATACCCTGGGGCAACATGGCGGCCTCCGGGCTTGTCACGTGGCACCCTCCCATTGGCTGCTAGAAATGAAATATTTTGGGAATATTCTAAAGAATATTCTGGGAATATTCTAAAGAATATTCTTTTTTTTAATTCAAAAAAATGGAGGATATTGGGCGATTTTAAAATTGGAATAACTTCTGCATACGGAGTCCGTTTTTCGAACCGTTTGCGGTGCCAAAATCAAGAAGACGGTACCTATCCATTCATTCAGGTTTGAACCAGTTCTAATTACTTTCATTTTTGAGCATTTTTCGACACTTGGTCTTGAGCTCCTTATCATAGTTAGATTGGATGGGTTACCTACAAGTATTTTTTTTGACAGAGACACCAGGTTTGTGGGCCATTTTTGGAGAACTTTATGGAAAAAGTTAGGAACCAATCTCAGCTTTAGTTCAACATATCATCCCCAAACTAATGGTCAGACAAAGGTGGTAAATAGAATTCTTGGAAATATCTTGAGGAGTTTGGTAAGCAAACATCCCAAACAATGGGACCATGTACTTGCTCAGGCATAATTTGCATATAACGACTCACCTATCAAAAGCATAAGATTAAGTCCATTCCAATTTTTTTATGGAATGCATCCATGAGGAATTTAAGAGTTAAGGAACGTTGGAAAACAAGAATTTAGAAGTGCATATGGCAAAGATTTTGCAACGAGTATGCAGGAAATACAGGACTGAGTCAAGCAACAATTACAAGAAAGCAACAACAAGTATAAACAAAGAGTAGATTCCAAAAGAAGACAATTGGATTTTGAAGTCGGGGACTTGGTTATGGCACATCTTCAAAAATAAATATTTCCTAAAGGGGAATATAATAAGTTAAAACATAAAAAATATCGGACCATGCAAAATTTTGAGGAAATTTTCCTCGAATGCTTATGAAATAGAACTACCCAAAGGCTTTGGAATTTCACCAATATTTAATGTTTCGGATCTATAACCCTTTAAGGAACCAACAAATGATATTACATATGCACTTGCTAGTGATAAAGTTCAGTGGGAGAAACAACTACCTTCAGCAGCAGTAAAGTAGATTTAATCAATCATCGATAAAAGAGTGGTTAAAAGGACCAGGAATAAAGAGTATTTTCAATACTTGGTTAAATGGAAGAATCAACCAGTCGAAGATGTTTGGATGGAAACAACAAATATTTTAAAATATGGTACCAATACTGAAGAACTTCAAAAGTAAAACATATAAATGTATCTTTTCCTCCCCAGTAGTATGATGCAGGAACATCCTCTATTTTGTATTTATTTATTTAGTTAATTTGGAGAATCTTAGAAAATTCTAGATTTTTTGGAGACTTCTAGAAATTGTTGGAGATTAAGTAGTTAGGATAGATTCCTAAAATTGAGAGGATTTCTCTCAACCTCCTCCAAATATCTAGGAAGGAGTTATCTCTTTTAGGAATTCGAGAGTTTTCCTACTTCGGAATAAATAGCCATGTAATTCATTGCAAACTCGATTTTTTGGAGAATTTAATTAATAAATTGTTTATTTGTGAAATTGTTCCTCTCGGCTCTACGTCAATCCCTCGGTGTGGGTTTGCCCATTCTTTGGAACTGATAACATCTAGTGGTATATCTCCTTGCATCTTGATGTAAGTTGGGCCAATAGTAACCAACCTGTAAAACTTTAAAGGTTGTCCTTTTTGCAGCAAAATGACCTCCACAAGGACCATCATCACATGTTGAGAGGATGTCAAAGACCTCATCCTCTCATACACATCTCCTCAAGATTTGATCTGGTCCCAATCTAACAAGATTTCCCCCAATCCAAGTGAAAGGGGATATTTTCCTTACAATCCTTCTTTTATCCATGGTTGATATATTAAGAGGGAACCTCACAATAACCAAGTAATTTGCTATGTCAATAAACTAGGGAGAGCATCGAGATAACAAAGAGGTGCTCATCTGGAACTTGACCATCCAGCGTCTCTTCATTAATTGCAGGCAAGGTTAACCTGGACAAAAAATATGCAACCACATTTTCTTTTCCTGGTTTGTCAATGATAGTCAAATCAAATTGTTGTAGCATTAACAACCACCTAATTATCCTAGCATTAACATCAGGCTTGTTCATCAAATATTTAATAGTTGCATGATCAGTATGAAAAAAAGTTTGGAACCCACTGATATAGTGCCTAAATTTGTTTAAAGAATGTACTACAACTAAGAGCTTTTTCAGTGACAATGTAATTCATCTCAGCTTTAGACAAATTCTTACTAATGAAGTAAATGGCATAAGGCAACTTATCCTCTACTTGTCCCAAGGCTGCCCCCACATCTTTGTCTGATGCATTAATATGGATATGGAAAGACAATGCCTAGTTGGGACCTCTTAGGATGGGTGCAGTAGTCAAATTTTCTTTCAACACTCCAAACAAAGGTGAAGCCACTTTACTAAAGTCTTGGATGAACCTCCTATAATACCCTACTAGCTCTAAGAAGCTCCTGATATCCCTTTGCTTCTAAGGGGTAGGGACCCTTTTGTTGATAAAAAAAATTCTTGGGTCCACATGTATCCCTTCCTTGGAGATGGAATGGCCAAGGACAGTCCCCTCATTCATCAAGAACTCACATTTCTCAGGGCTTAGAGAGAGATTCATTTCAATTCCTTTTTTCAAAACCTTACACATATTGGAGAGAGCTTCATGGAAGTCACATCCATCAGGAGTGAAATCATCCATGTAGATTTCCACAAAATCATGAACCAATTCAGCAAAAATACTCAAAACTGCCCTTTGGAAAGTGGCAGGGACATTGCATAAACCAAATGGAAGGACTCTATAAGAAAAGGTGCCCCAAGGACATGTGAATGTGATCTTATGTTGGTCTTCGAGGTTAATCTGTATTTGATTGTATCCACTAAATCCATCGAGGAAGGAGAATAATTTATTCCCTTCAAGACCATCTAGAACTTGGTTAATGAAGGGCAAGGGAAAATGATCCTTCTTTGTGGCCTTGTTGAGATCCCTGCAATCCACATAGATCCTCCACTTCCCATTCTTCTTAGCTGCCCTTCCCTAGATCATGTTTTCATTCTGTATTTTTGAGTTTGAGGGAGTAAACACACAGGACAACATCAAAACCACTTTGGAAGTTGAGATCTAGCCCTGCCAGCTTTAGAGAGGGATCTCTCTGTTTAATTTAGCTTTGTTTTTATGAAGATTTTAGGCTAGCTATGACTGTACTTATTTGTTTTGATTGATTGGTTTGGTTGATTTGAGTGTTATAATTCCATTGGGCTATGGAGTATATAAACTAAACTGGAGTGTGGCATCAATTTTTTGAGGAGTTCTCGCAGGGCAAGCTAGGTTGCACTAACTAGAACTTTTCAGAAATTAAATGGATAGTGAAATAGCAGAAGTGTAAGATTCAGTAAAGACCAAAAAGAAATTAAGAATTCTTGATCTGACTTCAGTGGAAAACATTAAAATTAACAATAGCCAAAATAGGGCGCTTTAGATAATGAATCCTATTTATCACAGTTTCTATTAATTAATTCATAAATTCAAAATAACAGAGAAAGGAAAAACTATGTTTAAACAAATAGACAGAAGAAACACATCACCATTAAGTACACCACATGAATCCTATGAAAGTTATTTGTATTATTGATGCTCTAATGCTTTGAAAATTACAATATGCAGAAGGAAATTACATTCGGAAATCAACATCTCTTACTTCAAATGATGACGTATATATACAAATTCTAAACTAAAATATCTTTAAATAATATCAAGATTTGTTACAAATATCTCCAACTGTATTACACAAATAGAATTGAAATATAGGGCATTCAAAACTAATGAATCTTCTTGGCACTATTTTTGTGTATTTCTGGTAACAAAGAAGAGAAATTCAAATTTGATTGCACCTCTTTTGATGATGTGGCGTCCAAGTCACTAATTGTCTTTGAGATTTTTCCTCCTAAAATTTTGAAAAGTAGGGTCCTGTAATACCTTTGTATATCCTAAATCATAATATATGTTAGAAGACTGGGAGAGGTTTTTCTATCTTAGCATCTTAGGAACAAAAACCTCCTCTAGTTTACCAAAATTCATTTCTGATTGTCCACAATATGCTCTGCAAAAAGGTGACTAAAACAAGACAATGCATAGTCACAAAATAGGCTAAAATGATGAGAGTGTATCTCTCAATCCCTGACACCTGTGCAAAAAGTGAGATTGGCTTTTGTATTTTGGAATATTATGAACCAAAACCTTTTCCAATTTCCCAATATTTTTCTCTGATTATCCACAATATTCTCTACAAAAATGTGACTGAAATAGGAAAATTCTTGAAAATATGCCTTCAAAGAATCATTAGCATCTCCCAAACTATAACAATTGTTACAAAACTGAGAGAGGTTTTTGTACATGAGGATGTTTTTTTTTTTTGACAGAAACGGTTAGTTTGATATATTGATTCTCGGCAGAAATGCCTCATTTCATGATACAATAATATAGGCAGAGCTCAGATTTCTCCTTGGAAAGGAACCAGATGGCTTCCCCCTAGTGATCCTACGAATTCTGTAGACTATATTTCTAGTGATCTTCTCTATTTTTCCTGATTTACAGATACAAACAAACTGCTCCAATAAAAGATAGTAAAACATTTTAAAATAACAATTAAGGGATGGGATCCCAGCCTTCGTCTTCGTCTCTTAGAAGGACTCCAAGTGGGAGGAGAACCGCTTTGTTGGCTTCAGCATCAGCTTCTTTATTGTTGTCTCTCTTTACATGAAGGAATTCCAGGTTCTAAAAGAAATTTATCAGGGATCTGATTCTGCTCGTCAATCTTGATAGCCTTAGATCAGGAGGAGAAGAATTGTCCACGATGGTCTTAATGATAGACTAGGAGTCCCCAAATACAGTTGCCTCTTTGATACCCAGAGAAATGAGCTGCTTGAGACCCTGAAGAAGAGCCAGAGCTTCGGCCCGAATGCTTGTATTGTAGCCCACTCCCCAGGCATATCTTAATTCAGTTCTGCCCTCTGCACTTTTGACAACTCCACCTACACCAGATATACTAGGATTACCTTTTGCTGCCTCGTCAAAAAAGAGAGTGTTTCTTTCCTTCTTGATGCAAAACTCAGAGAAGTCTACAACCTCAAGGCGAATTTGCCATTTTTTTAGAGATGATGGATGTCTAGAAAAATCACTGAATTGGAGATCAAGATAAGCACCCCATACAGCTTCTTGACCGCTTAGATCTGCCCCATCAACCTGATCTCCCAAACAGTTTCTTAGATGGCTTTTGATTTTTACCCAGATAATCTTGAGGTCACTCTTCTTGTCTCTGAATATCCTCTGATTTCTTTCTAGCCATATATGCCAGCAGATTAATTTGGGGAGGGCAAGCCAGGCTGCTTTGATGTGGGCGTTCTGAGGAGAGCCACCTGGGTACCTTAACTTTCAGTTTGAAAACAAATCGGAGCAGCAGTTAAAGTCTATGCTCCATGGTCTTAAGGCTTCTTTCCATAGGTCAGTAGAGAAATTACAGCGGAGCATTAGATGGGAGGCGTTTTCTTCATTGACCCCACATAGCGAGCATCGGGATGGCCCTATGTAGCCTCTTCTTCGAAGCCTGTCATCCGTCAAGATTCTTTGATGGCAAAGAAGCCAACAAAAAGAGTCTGTTTTAGGAATCATTGTTCGAGACCAAATGCCTTGCCAGGGCTTCAGATCAGGGGGAACATGAGGTTGCAGAGAGAGTTGTCTATATCCTTGCGCGACTGTGTAGCGCCCAGGGGTCAGACCCCATCCCCGAGTATCAGATTTCCTATTGTTCATTGGAGCTTTGCCTGTTAAGAAGGATCGAAAGATGTCATAGTCGCTGGAAAGATTCTGAGGCACCTCAAGATTAATCCAACTCTGCCATTCGCCGTTCTCCCAGTGAGATGTATCCCACAGTGTTTTGACACCCTCTCTATCCATTTTCTCAATAGAACCAGAGAGCGATCTTCAGACAGGGGATCACTGCCCATGATACGATTTTCCCAGATTTTGATGCGCTTGCCATTTCCAGGGATCCAGTGCACATGGAGGTTAATCAAGGAGAAGGCTTTGGTGCACAATTTATGAACCATCGTTCCGGATATTGGTTTGGGATTGTCCAGGCAGCGCATTCTCTGCCCACAGAAGTATTTTTTCCACAACACTAACTGAGCCCAACCTAGAATTTGGGGCAATTATCCTCCATAGTAACTTTGCACCCAATGCGATGTTTTGTTTACTGATGTTCTTGAAATTCAGGCCACCTTCCATTCTGGGCAATGAGATTATGTCCCAATTTAATAGAGGAATTTTTCTCTCATTTGCATTGCCGCCTTTCCAGAAGAAATTCCTTATGTAATCCTCCATTTTCCTCATGATGCCAATACGGGCCATCATGACTGCAGATTGGTATATGGGAAGATTGTTCAAAACAACTTTGACTAGCACTGTCTTGCCAGCCAAATTGAGCCAGTTGAAGCCCCAAGAGTTGATTTTGAGCTTAAATTTTTCCAACAAAAGCAACCAATCTCTATTGAGGGCCCTCTTTTGGAAAACAAGGAGCCCCAAGTACTTGAAAGAGGACCATGAAGAGGAGGTTGCGAAGCCAAAGCAGCTGGAGATAGCTTGAAGGGATCTGGCAGAGGAATTCCAACAGTAGATGTGACATTTGCCTTTCTTGATTTTGCTTCCCGAGTCTTCACAGTAAGCATCCACCACATCTTTGAAATGTTTAGCCGTGGTCAAGGAGGCAGCACCCAATAGAAGGGAGTCATCCGCAAATAGCGCATGATTTATATTTTTGACACCTCTTGCGATGTTCAATCCCATTATTTCTTGATCAGTCTGCTTTTTGTTTAGGAGGAAGCTAAGAACAGAAGCTTGGAGGATAAATAGCAAGGGGGAGAGGGGACACCCTTGTCTCAGCCCTCTAGAGGCTTTGAAGAAGTCAGTAGCCCTCCCATTCACCAAAGGGGCAATCCACGGCTCACTAACGCATGCCTTGATCCAGTTGATAAATTTGAGACCAAAACCAAATTTGTGGAGGACATCGAACAAGAATCTGTGTCTCACCCTGTCAAAGGTGCTTTCAAGGTCTTGTTTGATAACCATTCCTTTCTCTTTCCTGTTCAAGCTTGAGTGAATCACCTCTTGGACCAGGATAAAATTGTCCACAATCTGTCTTCCCTGAATAAAACCTCCCTCGTTCTCAGGTATGATGTCAGGAAGGATGGTTTTCATTCTGTTTGCGATCACTTTTGTTATCAGCTTATAGCCTCTATTGCAAAGTGAAATAGGGCGAAATCTGGTGAAGGCGTTGGCGCCTTTTTCCTTAGGGATAAGGACCAGGAAAGCAGAGTTGGTGCTTCCCCCGATTTTCTGACAAGCTTGAGATTTCCGGACCATTCTGCATAAATATTTTTCCACAATCTGCCAACAGTTCTGTAAGAATCTGACAGTAAAGCCATCTGGGCCCGGGGCTTTATCTGGCGCCATTGCAAACAGAGCCATTTTTATTTCATTGTTGGTGACTTCTGCTTCCAAAATCTGATTCTTTCTTGTAGTAATCAGAGACGGTACCTCGTCCACTAAAGTTGATGCGTGCCCCAGGCCCTCTTCTTCATTATATATATTTTTGAAGTGGAGGAAGGCAGCCTTTTTTATACTTTGTATGTCTCTGTGATTTATATTCTCTTCCTTGATTTCTGAGATGGAGTTGAAACTTTTCTGGGCTTGGGCTTGCTTGTGGAAGAAGGAGGAATTCCTATCTCCAACCTTGAGCCAGAGCCTGCGGGATTTAATCCTCCAATACTCTTCCTCGGTCAGACTTGCCTTGAGAAATTTTTCCTGAAGGTCAACTTCCTTGTCTAGAGTTTCTTTTGTGATCTCTTCATTTTCTGAATTTAGGTGATGAATCTCAAGACATTCTTGGATTTTTTTCCTTTCCACTGCTGGGTTAGAAAGGGATCTTACCCAAGATTTTAATGCAGCTTTCGCTCTCCTAAGCTTTTCCTCCCAAACAAAGAAGGCAGAGCCACTAACTAGTTGCTTCCACGTATCTTTTACTAATTGCATAAAGGATTGTTCTTTAACCCAAAGAGGACTGAATTTAAAAGGAATAGGAACTTGATCCATATGAGCCAGCAGATCAAGTTTAATGGGTCTATGATTTGAGACGCTACATGGGAGGATATGCATTCTTGATTCTAATCCAAGAAGAAGGAAAGTACTTTGAACAAAAGAAGTGATCTAACCTTGCAGCGATGTTTCCCAGGCCGAGTCTTTTATTGGACCAGGTATATTTGCCCGGCGAGGGATCTATGTCAATCAAGTCCCAGTCCTGAAGCAGGTCCTCTACCCATTCTCGCGTCGGATCTCTTACAACGCTTCCTCTTGCTTTTCAGCCAGAGAAAGGGTAAGATTAAGGTCCCCTGCAATGATGATATTCACTAAATATTCCATTTCTACCATGCTTCTGATGGATTCCAACCAGCTCTTTTTCTCACCTGCGCTGGCTGGAACATACACATTGAAGAGACAAAGAGTCTCATCTGAATCTATGTGTTGCAGCTTAGAGAGCAGTCAATGGGTGTTGGCGACCTCTTTGATCTTTGAAAATTTGTTTACGTTCCATAGGGTGCCTAGGCCTCCTCATGCACCACGAGCCGAAACAGCTTGCCCTTCACTTTTCTTCCATAGTTTTTTGGCGATATGGAGGAAGGCCTTGTCCTCCATTTTAGTCTCCTGGATGAGAAGTATATCAGGAGATTTGGCTCTTATCAAGCTTTTGACGGCTTCTTCTTTTGTTTTTCTCCCCATACCCCTACAGTTCTAGGAGACAATCTTCATCACTTGATTTTAGAATGGAGAGCTCCTTTAGAGCTCTGGGACTGATTTCTGGTCGTCTTTGAAGTTTTTGCCAAGAGTTTCTTGAGATTTGGTTGGCTTCCTTGAAGTTTGTATTTATAAGTCTCCTGTTCTCTGTTTTCACGGGCAGATTTTCGGCCTCTCAACGATCTTCTAGCCGAGGTTTGTGAATCCCCTATTTCACCTTCTTCTTCTGAATCCTCAGATCCTTGCACTTCCTCAGCCTCTTCTATGGGTATCTCTTTCGGTCTGTCTGTATTAGCTTCAACTTGCTTTGATCCCGAGGGGGGCTCTTTGCGGAGCGATACTTCATTCTGCATCTCTATTTCTTGAGTATCTTCTGTTGCTGAGCTTAACAACATGTATTTGTTTCCTTGTTCTTCCATGGGGGTGTTTGAAGCCCAGTGCATGCCTGGGGGACTTTGCCATTTTTATTTCCGGTTCTAGGGGCTTTGTGAGTGGATTTGGTCCTTTTGACCTGAGTCCATCCTTCCTCCTTGCCTTTCTCCCCTTCACTATTCTTTGGGAAGCCTCTAGCAAAATGGTCGTAGACATGGCATTTTTAGCACTTGAACGGAAGGTTCTCATAGTCCAACTTTTAGAGATGCGTCCAGTTTCCAACCTTAATCTTTATTGCCTCAGGCAAACCAACCTCAAGATCGACTTCAATGCATATTCGAGCACAGTCATATTGGTCTTTGTTGTTAGCTCGATCAATGAACTTACCCAATGTGTTTCTGATGTGCTTAAGAGACTCCCAATTCCAACAATGCACTGGCAGGTTGGGCAATTTAATCCACACAGGGATGGCTGTGGGAATGTCAACTGCTGGATCAAAATCAGGCATCCACTTATTGAGATACAACCCTTGAGGGCCCATGAAATAGGGTCCATTACAGAATATCAGGTCCTTATCCTCCTTTTCAGAGAATTCAAATAGGAAGAAACCCTTCCCTAGAAAATAGGAAGTGACTCTGCTTTTGATCAGCGGTGCCCAATTCCTTTCTACCCAGCTCTCCGTGGTTTTGGGGGAGGGCCAGAGTCTAGTAAACTATCCAACCAAAGCCCTCTCTACCAGTGAGAGGGCGACCTGATCGGCCCCTCAAGAGGGAGCTCAATCTCAGGGATGTCATCCAGGTGCTTGACAAACTTCACAGCCTCAGTCACTTTCTTCTTTGGGAGAGAATCCAGAAGTTTTATGAATGCCTCAGCATCAGAGAGGGGAGGCAGCGGTGGATCCATTGCAACGTCATCTTAGCTCGGTCTAGGCGAGTGTACCCAAATTCTAGAGGTCATAATCCTTCAATCGAACCTAGTGGAGGAACCTCCGAGGAGATAGGACAGGGATCACCGCGCGGTTTGGAGGTTCAACTCAGAGAGGGAGCAAAGGAGGCATCGCGCAGAGTCAAAGCAACCTCTGGAGCGGCCACAGGGCCGAGACCAAGGTCTCAGGTGCAGAACAGTTACAGAGCAGGCTCGGTCAAAGAAAAACAGCATGTAACTTACATGAGGATGTTATCAGCAAAAATATCTTTCATTATTTGAAAATACATTCTCAGTTGTTTTTAAACGACGTTTGAAAGTATAGTGTTGTATAGGTAAAAAAAATAGTTTTACTTGGCCATGAAATGGGCGTATGACGTGGAGGCGGGAGGTGACATGGAGGTGGGGGATGATGTGGAGACATGAAGTGGACATGAGTGGGGACATAATTTCAAGTGGCAAGTAGTGTGTGGCATGGGATTGGCAACGATGTCTAAAGTTAATTACGTAATCGATATGGCCAGGTGTCGAGATAGGAATGGAAGGGAGCGCGCGGGAAGAACTTGCAGGAAAGGTGGTTTCTAGAGGGGGTAGTGGGTGGTTTATGGTTTTGGTGGGGGGGGTGTGAAATTTTGAGGATACGACACATAGGGGATGGGGCCCGGTGGGAGAAACTACTTTTCAGACCCCCCTCAACAGTAAAGGAAGAATGGAGAGGGGAGGGGGGGCCGAAAACGGATGAGGTTCGTTGATCATATGTGGGATCAAATCCCAAGGCCTTCAATGTTGTTGTACTTTAACCATAAGCGACAAAGAACTTTATCCACTTGTGCCTTTTAACCTTTGCCTTCGAACTTAAGGTAAAAATGAAGTATGAAATATATGAAAACACTTTATCCATTTTTGGCCTTTCTGCTTTGTTTTGTGGTGCATACTTCAACTTGCTCTTGCCTTTGATCCAGGAATTGGATTTGAGTTTATGATATATTGTTGGAAAGCTTCTTCTTAGCTCTTTCTGATGAAAATACCCGTAGTCTGATCTCATCCAAACATTTACATGAAAAAAATATCCTTAAATCTTGGTACTTGGTGTCTCTTTGGAGATAATTTACAACATGGAATATTATTTACAATATCCGAAATATAATAATGATCAGCTATAATCAAGCAATCCTATAAAAATTATATGACCCTAACAATGGCTCTAGCTAGGGATGGCACTTCCTGGTGACGTGTCAAGAACACCGTAGACTAGTAGCCTAGTCCATTGGGCTAATCCCGAATTTGCAACTTGTTCTGTCATAAAAAACCTTTGCAACTGAAAACCTTAATCATTTGTTCTAAACTTTAAACAGAAATATGATCTGTGTACTGAAATATGAACTGAAACTACAAACTGAACTCTATACTGCAAACTGTAAAACCGCAAACTAACAATTGAAATCACTGCTACACGTTGAAAATATGAATGTTGAAAAGATGATTACCCGATAAGCTTATTTAGGTATATACAATCTTATTCTAACACCAAATTTTTGACTTTATGCAATGTAATATATCCAATAGAGCCAATCAAAACTCTGATCCAATAGCTTGGCTCCTTCATTGTCTTTAAGAAGAATTAGAACTAGAGCTTATAAGGGCGCTAGAAACTGATTGTTAGCTTAATCTTCATGACAGAGAGCTGTAGAATCATGGAAAGCAGGGGAGGCACTAGAAATTGATTGGGACTCTGCAGCGGAAAACTTCTCCATATAGATAGTTATGGGATCATGAAAGACATGACCTATTACTTGATGCTCAAAGTATTTTGCAAATTTATGGTCATGATTGGGTATTCCACGTATGATTTCTATATCATTATACAGTTTCTGATATGATTCATCTGATTTACTCTCAAAATAATGCTCAATTTCAACGTCAACATGCAACACTACTATTTCTCGTTTGAGAGGAGGGAGAATTTCCAAGAACTGTTTAGGATCTTGGAATTTATATGATTGGATTTGAACATTTGAAAGCTCATTCTCCTTTTCAAACCTTTCAACAACTAATTCGAAAAAAAAAAAAAAAAAAAAAAAAAAAAAAAAAATAAAAAAAAAAAAAAAAAGACTTGAGATATCTCAAACAATGAAGCACGGTCGTTTAAAAGACTTCATTTATTTGAAAATCCGTTGACTGATCCCTGACTTCTTTTATAACTTCACAAGATATAGGGTTTACCACATACCTGTCATCTTGTTTTTAGGAAACAACCTGATTAGTAAGCAATGGAGTCGCCATGAATGTCCTGATTTCCAAATTCTTCTGCCAGTAGAGTCTTTCGATTGAGCTGAAACTGTGTGGAATCACCAGGTGGATGATTCAACCTTCTTGTGTTTGATCACTGTCCACCATCAGTAATCAGATCTGGAACTTGATATACTTTTCTTAGGAACCTGAAACTTTCAGATCCCCAGTATGGTCGCCACTATGTTGTCGTTCTGTATTTTTAAGGTTGAGGGAGTAAACACATCGGACAACATCAAAACCACTTTGGAAGATGGTATCTAACCCTGCGAGCTTCAGAGAGGGATCTCTCTATTTAATTTAACTTTTTTTATGAAGATTTTAGGCTAGCTATGATTGTACTTATTTGCTTTGATTGATTGGTTTGGTTTATTTGAGTGTTATAATTCCATTGGGCTATGGAGTATATAAACTAAACTGGAGTTTTGCATCAATTTTTTTGAGTTCTCGCAGGGCAAGCTAGGTTGCACTAACTGGATCTTTTCAGAAATTAAATGGATAGTGAAATAGTAGAAGTGTAAGGTTCAATAGAGACCAAAGAGAAATTAAGAATTATTTGATTTGACTTCAGTGGAAAACATTAAAATTAACAACAACAAAAATACGACTCTCTAGATAAAAAATCCTATTTATCATAGTTTCTGTTGATTAATTCGGAAATTCAAAATAACAGAGAAAGGAAAAACAATGTTTAAACAAATAGACAAAAGAAACACATCACCATTAAGTACACCACATGAATCCTATGAAAGGTCCCTGTATTTGATGCTCCACTGCTTCGAAAATTACAATACGCAGAAGGAAATTACATTCAGAAATCAACATTTCTTACTTCAAATGATGAAGTATTTATACAAATTCTAAACTAAAAAATCTTGAAAAAATATCAAGATTTGTTACAAATATCTCCAACTGTATTACACAAATAGAACTGAAATATAGGACATTCAAAACTAATGAATCTACTTGGCACTATCTTTGTGGATTGATGGTGACAAAGAAGAGCAATTCGAACTTGATTGCAACTCTTTTAATGAGGTGGTATCCAAGTCACTAACTGTCTTTGAGCTTTTTCCTCCCGAAATTCTGAAAAGTAGGGTCTTGCAATACCTTTGTATATCCCGAACCATAATAGATGTTAAAAAACTAAGAGAGGTTTTTGTATCTTATCATCTGGGAAACAAAAACCTCCTCCAGTTCACAAAACTTCATTTCTGATTGTCCACATTATGCTCTGAAAAAAGGTGACTAAAACAGGATAGTGCACAGTAGGAAAAATAGACTAAAATGATGAGATATTATCTCTTAATCCATGACACCTGTGTGAAAAGTGAGATAGGCTTTCATATTTTGGAATCTTATGAACCAAAACCTCTTCCAGTTTCCCAAGATTCATCTCTGATTATCCATAATATTCTCTCCAAAACGGTGACTAAAACAAGAAATTTCTTGAAAATATGCCTTCAAAGAATCATTAGCATCTCCCAAACCATAATAGTTGTTACAAAACTGAGAGAGGTTTTTGTAAATAAGAATGTTTCAGAAAAAACCTCTTTCATTATTTGAAAATACATTCTTAGTTGTTTTTAAACCATGTTTTAAAGTACAATGTTGTATAGGGAAAAACATAGTTTTACTTGGCCATGAAACAGACATATGACGTGGAGGTGGGAGGTTACATGGAGGTGGGGGATGATGTGGAGACATGAAGTGGAGGTGGGTGTAGACAAAATTTCAAGTGGTAGGCAGTGAGTGGCGTTGGAGTGACAACGAGGTCGAAAGTTGATTACGTAATGGACATGGCCAGGTGTCGGGATAGGAGTAGAAAGGAATGCGTGGTAAGAGCTTGCAGGAAAGGTGGTTTCCGAAGGGGGTAGCGGGCGGTTTAAGGTTTTTTTGGGGGGGTGTGAAATCACGAGGATGTGACACACAGGGGATGGGGCCCGGTGGGAGAAACTACTTTCCGGACCCCCCGACGGTAAAGGAAGAATGGAGAGGGGGGGCCGAAAACAGATGAGGCCCATTGATCATATGCGAGATCAAATCTCGATGCCTTCAATGTTGCTATACTTTAACCATACGTGACAAGAACTTTGTCCGGTTGCGCCTTTTAACCTTTGCCTTCGAACTTAGGATAAAAATGAAGTATGAAATATATGAAAACACTTTATCCATTTTGGCCTTTCTGCTTTGTTTTGTGGTGCAGACTTCAACTTGCTCTTGCCTTTGATCCAAGAATTGGAATTGAGTGTATGATATATTGTTGGAAAGCTAATTCTAAGCTCTTTTTGATATAAATACCTACAGTCTGATCTGATCCAAACATTTACATGAAAAAAATCTCCTTAAATCTTGGTACTCGGTTTCTCTTTGAAAATAATTTACAACATGGAATATTATTTACAATATCTTAAATATAATAATGATAAGCTATAATCAAGCAATCCTATAAAAATTATAGGACCCAAATAGATCAATCAGTCCTATAATCAATCACATGCATGCATCCATTTATCATTTACAAAATGAAATAACTTATGATGGAAAATATGAGTTGAATTTAAGTGACATATAATTCATGCAAACCACTTATCTAATCACTAAAATAACTTTTAAAATACAAAAAGAAAATGTAAAATAGGACAACCAACACTAATCTATTTCCAAGAAATCATAAACACAATATTTTTGGGTTGTGGTTGTGAGACCTTCCACTCATTATCCCACAAGAGAGGTAATGTAGAGGCTGCAACCACTGGATTTTATAGGTTAACTTCTACTGAAATGCAAGAAACTATGAACTGCTTGGAATCAAGAAGAAACATAAGTAAAAGAAGTGGGACCAAAGCGTTTGGGTTGGACCCAAACCCAATGGTCTCAACCCTCTAAAACTAACTCAGATGCAACTTAAAATCCAACTTCTTATTATAAAAAAGCGTCGATATAATACATCACATAAAAGTTGAAAATAACAATGTCAATACTTGGAGCTCAAAAACTACACCTATCTAAACAAAAACTTCTAATCCTAATGAGCTCTTCCTCTAGTGTATTTATACCAAAAGGGCAGTTGAAGAAACTCCCTTGAAAGTAGGAATGGTTCCCTCCTTGATCTCGAAAATGGTGAATCTTGTCCTTCTTGATCTTCACTTGGACTAGGAGTCACTCAGCTTCCAATGAACTCGAACTGGTGTGAGAGGATATGGTGATCCCAAGCCAAGTTTAGGGAGTTAAAGAGGTGGAAAAAACCCCTAAATTATCTCCTAGTTGTCTCCATTGAGCCCATGCATAGTAATAGCCTCAAAAATGCCTCATTTCCCTGCAATTAAACCACATTAGGCCACATACTATGACAAACACCTTTTACTCCTCTTACTAAGCATAATATAACGAAAAATGTGAATTAATGCAAGAGAATGGTAGTTTTAAAGCTAAAGGATGGCATATTAATCTTCAAAATGTACCTAATGATGGGACTCATAAGTTTTAATGGTGAGTTGCCCAATGATTATATGTGTGTGTGTGTGTGTGTGTGTGTGTGTGTGTAATTTGACCGAGTCAAATTATTAACATAACACGACATGACAATACATTATAACATCTCTTCCATACTGGCGTGATAACTTGGTATTGTGAGGTCACACAAGTTTATAAATTGGCGAAGATGCATTTTAAAGATAATTAAACATAGCTTGAGGGAAGAGAGAAAATGTTTAGGTTATCATATTTATAGTTTTTTTAATTAGATATTTTTCCTTTTTGCTTTGTCAATGCTTTTTAGAGTAGTGAAGAGATTGAATTTTTCATTTTACGCTTTATATTGGTTTGATAATAAAATTAATATCATATTAAAATAAATTTAATATGGCCGAGATAATAATTATTCACAAATCTTTATATAGATATAAGGATTGTCATATGACTATGTTTGACATAATTTTTAGTTGTTTTCTTTATATATTTATTGTTTTAGTGAGTTGCATGATGATGATAATACTAATATTCCAAATTTAAGGTCACAATTGTTTTTTTTAGATGAGGAACTAGCAACCTCCCCAGATATATGCAATAACCTAGGACCGAGATGTCCGAAGACCATCGAAAACTAGTCGGGTTCCCAGACTCCAACGACATGCCTATCCTTTCAGCCTCACTATGACGAGCCATGTCGCTGGAGACTTGAACCCGGGTAGATGGGATGGCAAACCATCATCTCAATCATTCAAGCTAAAAACCATTGACCATTTTGAGGTCACAATTGAGCTAAACACTAGATCATTATGTGAGACCTCTTTGTTCGTAGGACAAGAGACCCCCTATGTGCAATAATTTGGTTGCTAAAGTATATGGAGATGTACATACCCTACCCACCTCTAGATTTGAACTAATGACCTCCCAGGAAGAAACACACACAAAGCACAAGAAGCGAGGTCCATCTTAACTTCAAATATTTTAAGAACCTTAAGATTTACATCTCAAATATTTTAAAATCCCTATTAGTGCTTAATAAATTTTGAATTAAGATGAATCTATGTTGGTATTATTAGACACTTGTTCAAAATTTCTAAAAAAAAAAAAAAAAAAAAAAAAAAATTCAATTGTAATAAATGAAAAAATTAAATAAGTGTTGTTAAAGCCTAGATTTACCTTAGGCTGAAAAGGTAAGCTTCTAGGTCCACATCAAACCACGCTCAGCCTCGTAGCTAACCCTACGAGGACAGGAGAGGGCTCTCTTCGGGTCACTCTTAGCAAAAGATAATCAAATGAGGCTTGAGATGACCAATTTAACAAATAATCTTAGGCTAGGTATGAAGTGCAAGGATTGATTTGAGTTTTTGGGGCATTTGTGTTGGAAAAAGGGAAAGGCAAATTTGGGTCCGGGGATGAGGCACAGTTTTTGTAGAGTTCTGATTGGGGCAAGGAAGGCAATTGTTTTAATGCTTTAGATTTGAATGAATGGATTTATCAGACCAGTGAGGAGCCAAGGAGGGAAAGAGAGTATGAAGAGTCCTCAAACAGATGAAAACATGTAAAATTAAACAAAATTTCAAGGCAGAGCATAACAGTCCAATGGATTCTACCTTAATCACTCATTTTTTTAATTTCAGAAGAAAAGAGAAGGGAAAATGATACACATAAAAATCAATGAACTTATAATTACATAGAGAAAAACATCATCAAAACACAGAGCCACATGGATCCCAACAAGTGCCGCAAAACCCTGGTCTTTCCTTAGCCAAAAATGCAGAGACAAAATGTACAATGATGTGCCAAGCAATCCCAAGTGTCAAACCCTGACAATGACTCATAAATACATGATATAGACCATCCTAACCCATTCCCATGCCTCTAGGGGTCGAGCTCATCATTCTAGGAGCTGTTTCAACCAATTCTAAAAAAAGCATTGAAATCTAGGCAATGAAACAACTTGCCTCTATAAGGTAGGAAACTGATTCATTCATTAAATTTTCACTTTTTAGTGAATGAATCCTCTAGAACAAGTAAAAATGTGCCAATATTACATCATGCTAGATCAATAACTACATCAAAAAGCAAAACTAGTCAAAACTGGGCGAATTTTTGAATTGTACAGTGAAAAATAAGCCAAAAATCCTCTATGCATTGCGTTTGATTCTCTATGCGTCGCGCCACTTTCGAGCTGAATGTGAGGCCCTTCCCAGAGTCCAAATTGAGCTCATGATAGCTCATTGGAAAGCCCTACTTATATAATTTCCAACCCAACTAGAATTCTTCAATTTGGTGTCCATTTTCCGCTCCAAAACTGCAATCTCCCAAGACTGCTTCCTGTGTGTCAAAACAGGGGCAAAGAGGTCATTTTTTGAGTGTTTTTGACCTCTTGAGGACTCAAAACTTGCCCAAATTTCTTGTCCATGCACCATAAATCATGATTTTTCATGCCAAATCCAAAAATATAAATTTTTTGAAATTTGGAGCCCTCTAGCAAAAGCAAGCGCAACGTGGCGCGGCGCATAGGGAGGCAAAACCTGTTTTTTAGCGTAAAAATTTTCAAAAATGAAAAAAATTGCTCCAAATTTCTTGAAATTTGGACTGGACCTTCTCTATCAAGTGTCATGCTAGGCTAAAGAGGCTTCGGCCAATATCTAAAGACGATCATGCTCCTTTTGCCTATTGTTCCCTGGCTCTCCAATGTTATGTATGTCGGTTGCTCGTGAGGTAGATTCTGGTGTAAGTGTGAAAGTGACACCAGCCAAAGTAACTCGATCACCATGTAAATGTAGTACAAATAAGCGAGCCAACTCATGATGGACTTGAACAGTAGCAACCCTCTCACAAAATTCATAACATGTCTAAAACTGAAAACAAGAGATGGCAAGAGAGCAGGCCTGCAATTTTGTAAGGTTGGTTGGTTCTTCTCTAACATGTCTGCCACCTTTATGAGGTCTCCGGGGTGCATGTCCCTCCATGGGTGAGTCACTTTGTGTCTCCACTTCATAATCAGATGAATGACTGGATGACATAACTGTTGTTATGCAAATTGCCTTGGAGAAATAGATGTTGGTGTATAAAATTGTGTTGGTCTGCCCTTTAGTGATGTGGTTGACCTCTGCTACCAAGGGGAAAAAGTGAAACAAGGGACTGTTAGGAGAGAGGAAAATAATGAGGGATTAGGGACTATTGGGATAGATTTGGTTAGGGAAATATAGGAGAGTTTGGGGATTTTGTATAGGGTTAGGAATTGTTGTGTATGGTTTGAGGTGTTAGATTTGAGAATTTGGGAAAAAGAATTTAGGAGAAGGAATTAATGAACTTAGGGGGGTAGGGAATTAGGGAATGATGAAAACAAGGGAGAAATGGGATGGAGGAGTGAATTTGGTAACAAAACAATGATTTTGAAACCCTAACATCAAGTTTCCTTGAGGTAATTTAGAGGTATGGTTTGATATTTTTGTTTCAACCATTACCATCCATAAACCACCATAGCTTATCACAAAATTGGATGAAACACCAAGATGAAGGCTCTACCTGGCAAATCCGTGCAAGTTATTGGCAATTTGGAGGAATTGTGAGCAGTTTCGGGCCTTTAAGTGTATGCGTAGCGCCTTCCCAGTGCGTCGCACCCGTGTTATTTTGCACTATGTGTTCGCTGTCAGTGCACCGCGCCTCCCCAGTGCGCCATGCCACCTGCTCTATGCGCCGCGCCGACCAAGTTTCTTCCAATTTCACCCAATTTCACACTTGTGCACAAAAATTGCTTTGAATTGCTTGCTCTTCATTCTTGGCATGCAAGTGAACTTGCAAAATGGAAAATATCTCATATAGCCATGGATTTTGATCTTTCTTTTGTCAAACCCATTTTTGTAATGTTTAAACTTTGGCACTTTTCACCTTTTAATTGAAGCTCTGTTTTTTGGTTGTTTCCTTTGATTTTTTGACTGGAATGATGATACTCTTGGCAATTTTTTGCAGGGATGGCTGACATGGAATTTGGCAAAGGATGACCAGGGCTGCACTGAAGAACTGTAGAACTTGAAAAACCTTAAAAAATTACATATTTATTACAAAAAATAATTTTAACGATTTCTTCTTCAAAACAGAGTTTTGAAGAAGAATCATTCTCAGCATTATTGGTGATGAAAATTATGGAATGAAAACTTATTAGGAACATCCTCATGACTTGCTAGTGATTATCAGACACTCGCAAGCATTTATTGACAAAACCCTAATGAAACCCTAGATCTACTTGACACTAAAACCTTAAAGACAACTTTTGGCACTTTGATGAAAAGAAAACTGTATATGCTTCTTTTTTTTATGAAAAAACATCAACCAGCAGGTAAATGACATGAGTGAAGTATGGGGACAAGACCCTTCCGTCAGGGGATCAATGCTCCTAAATGGAATGCAGGTGATCGAGCAGAAGGGACACCTAAAATGAAATGCAACAAAGAGTTTTTTATCTTTGATGGAGGGTTGAACAGACCGACTCTAACATTGGCTCCAATGGGGATGGTAGCTCCTTAGAGGTGCCAAGAACTATAGACTTCTAGGAGAGTAGGCAGTGCCTTCATCCATTGGGCTATGGAGTCCATTATTTTGAGAAATCCACACAAGACTTTTGACTCAATTTATTGACTGAAACTTGACTCAAACTGACTCAATTTTGACCCTACAATGACTCAAAGACTGACTTGACAAGCTCAAACCAAAGCTGAAATCATCCTTCAGAATTATAGCCTTCACTTCGGGCCCCAAACTGAAGAAAAGATCACAGCACACTCTTGCAATGAAACTGACAATAAAACGGTATATACAATGACAATATAAGTAGCAGAAAATTTCTCAGAAATGATACCGCTTGAGCAGCCGACCATTGACTGGCCCTCTGGGACATTCTTCCCCGTTCATCTCCTTCAGAAGAAAAGCATTCTGACCACAATATGCAACAATTTTGAAGGGACCTTTCCAGAGATTTTTGAACTTACCATGCTTACCCTTTTCCTCATTCCTTGCATCCCATTTCAGCACCACTTCCTCCAATTGGAATTTGTCTGCCTTTGCTCTTCTGTCATAGATTTTCTTAATCCGCTCCTACAACTTTGATGTGTTTTGGAAAACTTCTTCTCTTGTCTACTGCAAATGGACCATTTGATTTAGTCTTCTCTGCATATGATCTTCTTCAATGCCGGCCTCCTGAAGAAGTTTGACTATCGGAGCTGCTAGAGAGGTAGGAAACATTGTATCAATGCCATAAACAAGCTCAAAGGGAGACATACCAATGGGTTTCTTTTGACTGACCCGATTTGCCCAAAGTGCATTGACCAACTTCTTATGCCAACTCTTCTTGTTTATTTCCAGCAGCTTTTTAATGATGTTGACTAAAGATTTATTAGAAGATTCTGCCAACCCATTGTCTTGCAGATGATAGGCAGTTCAGTGACCCAAAATGATTTTATACTTGTTACAAAACTCAATCATCTTCTTTGATTTGAAAGCTGTTGTGTTATCAATGATTAACTTATTCGAGCAACCAAAACGGGACAAGATGTTATTCTCAAGGAATGAAATAATTACCGCATTTGTAGCTTGTCTGGTGGGAATTGCTTCAATCCATTTCGTGAAATAATCTGTTTCCGTGAGAATCCACCGATGCTGACTTGAAGAAGAAGGATGAATTTCACCAATAAAATCCAACCCCCACTACTGAAAAGGGGCACTCACCTCAATTAAGCGGCAAAGGCTGTAATTTCTACCTTCCTTCAAAAATATGACATTTATGACAGCTCTTAACAACCTTATATACATTAGCAAACAATGTCGGCCAATAGTATCCTGTCATCATAATTTTATTCGCCGTTGTTTTCCAAAAAAGGTGACCGCCACAATCTCCTTTGTGGAAATCCTCCATGACCTGCTTCGCTTCTTCTTCCACCAAACAATTCAACAGAACGCCACCGGGATCTTTCCGATAAAGCGCAGAATCTAGAATGCAAAACTTAGCAGCCTTTAATTTGAGAGTTCTACTTTTGTTTCTAGTCATGTCGGGTGGTGGTGACAAATTCTACAACACATATATGACATATGAATACCACGGGGAAAGAACAAACATTTCGGATACCTGAATTGACGAACCTTCCTCATTCTCATCGGACATAGCAGTGATCAGATTTATGTCTAAGGCGTGCAAGTTTGATTCAGCCATTAACTTTGCCAATCCCTGTCCTTTAACAAGTTTGGTGGGCTTTATCTCCACATCGTACTCCAACAGAGCTGCAATCCACTTGCCTCGTCTTCCTTTCGGATCTGTCTGCACTAAAACATCCTTGACAACAGCATTAGGTACATAAGCCAAAGTATGAGAATGCAGAATATATACCCGAAATTCTTTTAATGCTTTTACAAGCGCAAGGGCTTGCTTTTCAATGATGTTGTACTTCAAAGTTGCATCTCTTATAGTTCGGCTGAAAAAAGCAATTGGTCTTTCGTGCTCATCTCTTTTCTGCATTAATACAACTTCCATTATATGCTCCGAAGCAAAAGAAAACAATATAAAATCCTGAGTGTAGTCCGGGCCAATTAGAACCGAAACTGAAGAAAGAGCCAATTTGACTAAATTGAAAGATTTTACAGCCTTTTCTGTTCACTTCACTTGGCTGTCCTTCTTAAGCATGTTTGTAATATCTCTTAGGTGTTTAGCAAGATTAGGAACAAAACGGCGTAAAAAATTCATCTTACCATTAAAACGTTGAATCTCCTTCTTGTTCTGGGGAAGATCAATTTGTTGAATTGCTTCTACACGTGCTGGATCAATACGAATGCCATCTTTTGAAATAATGTTCCCAAGTAGTTTGCCCTCATCCATTGCAAACAAGCTTTTCTTCGGATTCAGTGACACACCATATTTTCTGCACTTTTGAAAGAAAATTTTCAAATGATACATGTGTTCTTCATCTGATTTGGAAAACGCGGTCAGATCATCAAGGTACACAACCAAAAAGACATCCTTCTCATCTGCGAAATCCAAGTCTATTGCCCGCTGAAATGTGGCACCCGCGTTCTTCAAACCGAAAGGCATTTTAGCGTAATGAAAAGTTCCCCACGGAGTGGTGAACGTTGTTTTATCCCGGTCATCTTCATGGACCAAAATTTGGTTATATCCAGAATAACCATCGAGTAGTGACATACGAGATGCTCCAACTACTCGCTGAAGTATATGATCCATTTTGGGCAATGGATAATTGTCCTTCAATGAAACTTTATTGAGATTCCTAAAATCAATGCACAAGCGAATCTCACCTGTCTTCTTTCGTACGGGCACCAAATTCAAGTTCCAGTCAGAAAATCTGATGGGAACAATGATTCCTGATTTGTACAACCTGTTTATCTCTTTTTCAATTGACTACAGCAGTTTTGGATTTAGCCTCCTCAACTTCTATCTGAAAGGTTTCTGATTAGACTTTATGGGAATAGTGTGCTGAATTATATTGGTAGCATATGTCTTCAAGTCAGAATAATCCCAAGCAAACACATCAGCAAAAGATGACAACAAACTGATATATTTGGCTTTTACCTTGTGTGGCAATGCTTTAGACAGTTTTACCATTTTTGGATTTGTAGTTGTTCCAATATTGACCTCTTCAATACCCTTTTTTTTTGGCTGCAATGTTGGTTTGCGGGCTACGTCATCTTGATCAAAGAGTTCTTCTAAAGGTATCAAGCCTTTAGGAATTATGTTATCCTTTAGCCGCAACACTTCCATTTGATTGATCTGCACATCATCTTCACCATCATCATGTTCTAACTCAATTAAGGTATCTTTGAACTTACCTTTGTTTTGCAGAAAATCATCAATCTCCTCATCATCTTGGAAAACTTGCCAATATCTCTGATTGTCCGGGACAGTCGGACGATGCTTGACATGGATTTTGAATTTATTACTGGAGTTCATTGGAATCTTCAAACTACTCGCTTCCTTGGCAAGTGCATCAGCAATGCCATTTTCAATAGAGGCACACATGTCAAGGTATAATCTGAAAACAATTTCAAGATATCTAGGACTGCATTTCGGTAAGCCCGCATCCAAGGGTGCTTACCTTGATATTCGCCTTTAACTTACTTAATCACCAATTCGAAGTCGCCATATACTGCAATATTCTTGGCATTCAGCTTTCTTAAAAATTTTAAACCAATAATCAAAGCTTTGTACTCAGCTTCATTGTTTGAACAATTAAAAGCTAACTTGTAAGAACATACCCGCACATTACTAGGCACTTTTTTCGGAGCTGAGAGAGGACTGTGTACCAAAATACAAATTATAGCACCATCATTTCCCACTGCACCATCGAAATCCATGGTCCACAAACCCTCTTCATCTTCTTCTAAGTGTTGAAATTCTGCTCGCTCTGTTTTTCCTGCTTGTTGTCTATTATCTTCAACTAATTGCTCAACGATGTTTTGTTGTTCTTGTCCTTCTTTTCTTAAAACTTCTCTGAAATTCTCTGTTATTTATGGAATACTTGCTGCTTCAACTAACTGACTATCTATATCATTGAAACTATCTAAATACAAGACAAAAGACTCTAGATCTCTATGTACATACTTAATTGGATGATTAATTGGTTTCTCCTTGCTTGTAATCATGTATTTCAGTTTTTATTCCCGGTACAATTTTCTCATTTGGCCGAACACAGGGATCGTTGCATAGGAGAAATCTAGTTGTAATGTCCCTTTCCATTTCGCTCCCCAAGACCTGGAAAGAAGCATACCAAATCTGGGAGGGATGTCTGCCACAACAATATCCATCAAAACATTCTTCGTTGGGATTTGATCCAGACTTACAACCAAGTCTTTGATAAGCCCAATACATCTTACTCTGCTGGAATCAAACGAATAAAGATCATGGTATTTCCTATTGATGTCCAGACCCAACTTCTCCATGATAGCTTTCGTCATAAGATTGTGGGAAGCTCCGGAATCAAACATAGCATTATGTAACACAAAATCATGCAACCTTAAACTGATATAAAAAGGTGGCACATCACTATCTGGAGACTCACCATTCAATGTTGGCCCAAAAATCAATTCAGGTTGATCATCTTCGACATTCACCATATCAGACATTGGATCAAAATTCAAAATTTTCGAAACTTGCACTCTATAATTGTTGTTCCTTATTATTTCAGTCAAGGGAATGGATACCTCCAATTTAGAAATTTCATTTTCTAATCTAAAAGTTGAAATATTTTCTACCTCTTTGACTGGGACATCTTTCTTTTCCTTTTCCTTCGATACAATTGGTTCATTTGATTTTTCTGCTGATGGTGGTTTGTTGATATTAGGATTTGCTGATTTGCTTATTTTCTTTTGTCCAACAGGTGAATCACTCTTTGATGCTACAACTTCCTTCCTCTTCTGAATTGGGTTAACAGGCACATCTCTGTTTCTAAATGAATATTGTCGCTGATGGGCGGACAAAGCATTCATATAACCTCTTTGGTACTCATCTGATTCTTCTTCCAAAGCTGTGTCATTTGCTAGAATGAAATCTGCATCTTTGTGTACTGTTGAACTTTCCGCATACTCCTCTTCTTCAGTAATATAAATAGGAAAATCATCTGGAGTAAAGAAATGATTTTCTTCCCCTATCACATTCTCTTCCTCATCGGATTCCGGTCCATGCACAAAATTTTGCTGCAGAGGTGGTTGTACTGGCTGTTGGGCTATCTGATCTTGGGCTCGCTGTTCTCGTTGTTTGATTCTATATTGTGGTTGTTGCTGACCACGAAAGTTAGGATTTCTAACTTGTGGCTCAGGTTTATCAAGTTTCACCCTTTCAAACATTTGTTCCACCTTCCAAAGTAATTGATCTATCGAAGACGACTATTCTTTTATTGTGACCTTCTTTTCTGCTCTTGCTCTAGCCCTCTTGGCCAGCAGATTTGCTTCAACGCTAACCGCAATCTTCTGCATATCTTCCATTGTGGCAGGCTCTCTCTCTCTTAGTTGATAAGCCATGTCAGCATCAAAACCATCCAGAAACTTCATCATGGCTAGCCCCACAAGTGGCCTTAGATGATCAGGAATTGCTTTGTAAACTGAATTGAATCTAATGCAGTAATATTGGACGGACTCACCGACATTCCGCTTAATATGCACATATTCATGAAGGATCTGAAGAGGATTTTTCTTGATTTCCCAACGATCTAATAATTGTCTTTGTAGATCGTCCAATGTAGCAATACTAGCAGCGGGCAAAGCTCTGAACCATTTCCTAACTTCACCACTAAATGTCTGTGCAAACAATCTCATTGTCGCATTTTCTGCATCGATCTCATGAAGGTCACAGAAAGTTTCCATTCTGTCCACATGTTGCTGAGCGGTAATGCTATGAGGAGTGCCATCAAACAAAGGAATTTTTCTTTGATAATCTGTGGGCATATCATCTAAAACTTGAGGCAGCACGAGAGGTGCAAAACGGGCAACCATCACTCTTGGTGGATTGGGTCTGGGGGATGTTGGGGGAGTAGCTGCAGCCGATGTGTGAGTTGTATGAGGCAGGGTGTGCGGGGGAGAAGTAGATGAAGGTGAATTTACTGCAGACTTTTGATATGTGACAATAGGCTGCACAGGGATAGTGGGAATGAAGGGCAGTTTGGTGGGACTCTTTGAGTTGAATGCCGTGACGAAAGATCCAAGGGTGGCCGATGCAGCTTCTAGGAAATCAGCGATATTTGAAGCCTCAATTTCAGTCTGGAGTTGTCTCAAAATAAAATTCTCAATGGACTTATTGGATTTTTCAATTTCAAGAGCTGCAACAAAGTCCGGATTCGGGACTGTGGAACCAACAGCACTTTCAGATTTGGTTTCAAACAATGATAACCCAAATTGTGCATCAAAATCAAGTTCTTCAATATACTTGAAAATTGCAGGGCATGAATAGGATTTGAACACGAGAGTCTTAGAATTCCCTTGACGAAGAAGTCTTGGAATCAAATTGGGATTTTTGTAGACAGGGGGAGGATTTGGATCTGGATTAGCTCTGGTATATCTCCTTGAAGCCAGTGTGCTTTTCAAAAAAAATCAGATGGACAGAAACAACTTTCTTAGCCTATCAAATCCTAATCTTATCATCCACATCTTAGAATCGTCACATGCACCGGGGTGATTGCAGGTTAGATTTTCTGTTAATGAGACTAGACCTGAGATTGACTGAAGTAGCGTTTATCTACTTGCGCTAATCCAAAGCAAAAGCGTTTCGAAGGCTACCTGGCTAATCTTCAGACTCCGTTTGTAGTTTCAAAACGAAGAATACTAACAAACAATCAAAGCAAGTCCCAAGTGGAGTCGCCACTATGTTAGAGCCTAGATTTACCTCAGGCTGAAAAGGTAAGCTTCTAGGTCCACATCAAACCATGCTCAGCCTCGTAGCTAGCCCTACGAGGACGGGAAAGCGCTCTCTCCGGGTCACTCTCAGCAAAAGATAATCAGATGAGGCTTGAGGTGACCAATTTAACAACTAATCTTAGGCTAGGTGTGAAGTGCAAGGATTGATTTGAGTTTTTGGGGGATTTTTGTTGGAAAAAGGGAAAGGCAAATTTGGGTCCGGGGATGAGGCACAGTTTTTGCAGGGTTCTGATTAGGGCAAGGAAGGCAATTTTTTTTATGCTTTAGATTTGAATGAATGGATGGATCAGACCGGTTTGGAGCCAAGGAGGGCAAGAGAGTCTCAAGAGTCCTCCTCAAACAGATGAAAACATGTAAAATTAAACAAAATTTCAAGGCAGAGCATGGCAGTCCAGTGGTCTTACAACATTCACGATACATGCATGAAAGAGTGTTGGCTCCAAGAGCTTATGATAATTAAATGAAAGATGCAAGTACATTGTTACATTGGTGAAACACTAGCCCCAATAGTGTAACATAAATCTACCACTTGCTTCTCCAAAGAATGATCTTCTCCCCTATGCACAACTAGATAAGCCAAAGCCAATTCTCCAAAATTCCAAGCCCTTTGCTCTAGCTATGAGGGCTTATTTATAACAAATGAAAATGACCTTGATCTTCCTCATGAATCATTTACTTATACAACCTATGGACTTCTATGTGACTCTTCATGTTAAACATGTGCCTCTTGGACTTATTTTACATTGAATTTCTTATTCTCATGAAGGACAAATTACATTCAAAATGGTGGTTATATATGAGAAAAATACAATAAGACAAAACTCCTCATGTAGGAGGAAAAGACAAATCAATAGGTTGAGAGTGGAGTTCATTTGTAATGTAGGAGTGCCATGCTTTGAAATCTACTACAATAACTCTGAATCTTGTTGGTAGATCTGTAATGTACAGCGCTTTCACCTCCAAAGCATCTGAAAGTATAAATTTAGAGTTTAACTTTATACTACTCCACAACATGAATAACTTCGTATGAACTTTGGTTGGTCTAATTGCATATTTCATAATGGCACTCTTGGTCACCTCTGAGCTTTATTGATTTGCTGCTTGCCTGATTTGTTCCATTAACTCCTTCAAATCATGAATGATGACATCCTTACTCCTTATTTCTCAAAGTGAGCCCATAGAAGGTACTCTATGATTTCGTGCCAGAGACTCTAAACTATTGTGTAGTTGAACATAGGCAGTTATAGTTTTGGTCACCTGCTCACCAAGGTGGCTATAATTATGAGTGTGTATCCTTAGATCTATTCTATCCATCTAAGTTGCTAATATATATTTCTTGACCAATCGCTCATGAATATTAAGATGATTCCCCAATCCTTCATGAGATCCACAACTGTGCCTGCAACCTTCAGAATGTTATGAAACCAGCTCACAAAAAGATAGAAAAGATAGATCAACGTCTTAGAAATAAGCCTCTTCGAGGGGGCAACCTCATTTACATTACACAAATGAACAATTCTTTGATGATTCAAATGACAAAACCTCCTTTCTATATATAGGGGTCTAAGGGATTACAATATAACCAAAGTCGACCTAAAAATAATAATATAAAGGCACAAAAATAATAATAGTGGGATTCTATGGGGCACAATAATAACAATATGGGGACAATAGGGGCACAACAATAACAAGAAGGGATACAACGACAATAGTAATGGGGGAATCACTAGTATTATAGGGACCTAACATGCCCCTCTCCTTCAAAAAATTGTTGTCCTCAATGCTTGAGTAGTTCTTGATGCTTCTGTATAAAATTCTCATCCTCCCATGTGGAATCTTTAATGGGCTAGTTCTTCCACTTGATGAGATACTCTGAAATTGATCAATTTCGTAGCTGTGGAGTTCTTGTTTCTTTGACTGCTTCAGGTTCCAATATGATTTTTCCTTCCTGATTAAGTTTTGGCAATATTGTTTGAATTGGAATGTCACCTATAACCTTCTTTAAGCATGAAATATGGAAAACTGGGTGCACTCGGGAAGCTGCAGGAAGCTCCAATTTGTATGCCATAGTACTTATCTTTTGCAACACCTTGTACAAACCATAATACTTTGGTGATAATTTATTGTCCTTCTTAGCTTGCTTGAGGGACATTTGTTTATATGGTTGTAACCGTAGGAATAGCCAATCACCTACATCAAAACTTCTTTCGCTGCGATGTTGATCTTCCTGTTGTTTCATTCTATTATGCGCCAAGGTGAGGCTATCCTTTAAGAGTTGGAGAACTTGTTGTTGATGCTTGATGTGATCTTCCACTGCTTGAACCTTAGAATTTTCTCTTAAATATGATGTGATGGATGGTGGATGATATCCATAAAGTGCCATAATGGGGGTCATTTTTGTTGCAGTATGGAAGGAAGTGTTATACCACCATTCAGCCAGAGGCAGCCATTTGACCCATTGTGTTTGTTTATCAGATACAAAGCAACGAAGATATCCTTTCAAGCATTTGTTTACTATCCCCGTTTGCCCACCAGGTTGAGGATGATAAGATGAGCTATGAGCTAACTGAGTACCAAGACAAGAAAATAATTTCGTCCAAAAATTTCCAGTGAAAATGGGATCTCTATCGCTTACAATAATTTTTGGGTTTCCATGTAGCTTTTGAATTGTTTCCATAAATACAGTAGAAAATGTACTCACTGTAAATGGATGAGATAATGCACAAAGGTGTGCATACTTGGTAAGTTTGTCAACTACCACCATGATAACACTCTTTCCTTCGGACTTGGGTAAACCTGTGATAAAATCCATTGAAACCTCCTCCCAACATTGGCTTGGAATGGATAAAGGTTTTAATAGTCCCAGGGCCTTAATTGTTTCAACTTTATTTTATTGGCAAACCAAACATTTCACCACAAACTTTTGAATATCTGATTTAAGGCCATCCCAAAAAAAATCCTTCTTAACCCTGTGGTAGGTTTTTAGAAATCTTGAGTGCCCTCCTAACGGAGAGGAGTGTAATTCCCTAAGAATCTTTTGTTTGAGTTTTGAATTCTTACATAGGTATAACTGATCCATGTACCATAACAAATCATTTTCTAGCTAAATGTATCAGATGTACTGGGACCTTTTTGTATCTTTTGAATGAGTGCCCACACTTCCTCGTCATTCTTCCATTATCCCTTGCTTTGTTTATCCAATCTGTTTGGATAATAGAAATGGCGCAAAGAAATGCTTCCACATCCTCATCCTTTCTTGAGAACGCATCTGCCACAACATTTTGCTTCCCTTTTTTGTAGATGATTTCAAAGTCATAACCCAACATCTTTGTGACACATTTTTGTTGCTCTTCTGAAGATAATCTTTGTTCTAAAAAGTATTTAAGACTATCATGATATGTTTTTACCTTGAAGTGTCTTCCCATTAGGTAGGGTCGCCATTTCTTAAGTGCGTGGAGTATTGCCAACATTTCCTTCTCATAAATAGCTTTGTGTAAATACTTTCCTTTGATTGGACGACTTTCGAAAGCAATGGGTCTTTCTTCTTGCATCAAAACAGTACCAATTCTATTTCCTGGGCATCACATTCCACAACAAAGGTTTTTGTGAAGTCTGGTGTAGCTAAGACTGGTGTTTGGCACATTGCCTCTTTAAGATGTTCAAAGGCCTTTGTTGCTTCAAGAGTCCATGAAAATGCATCTTTCTTCAATAATGTTGTTAGAGGTGCTGCTACTCTCCCATAATTCTTAACAAACTTGCAATAATACCCTGTCAACCCAAGAAATCCTCATAGATGCTTTATGGATGTGGGGATTTTCCATTCCTTAATGGTTTTAATTTTTCTAGGGTCTACCTTAACACCTTCATGAGATACAATATGACCCAAATATTCCACCTTTTATACTCCAAAGAAACATTTGCAGATTTTTGCATATAATTGTTTCCCCTCCAATAGTTTGAGCACCATGTCAACATGTTGTACATGATCCTTCCAAGACTTGTTGTAGATTAGTAAATTATCAATAAATACTAACACAAAATTTCTAAGGAAGGGTTTGAAAATGGTATTCATCAAACCTTGAAATGTAGAAGGTGCTTTATTAAGGCCAAAAGGCATGACCAAAAATTCATAATGACCCTCATGAGTTCTAAATGTTGTTTTTGGAAAGTCTTCAGTCTTCATTCTGATTCGATGATATCCTGAACGAAGATCCAACTTGGTGAAGTAAATTGATCCATGCAATTCATCCAATAATTCATCAATGATAGGAATGGGAAATTTATCTTTAATAGTGAGCTTGCTAAGCTCCCTATAATCTGGACACATGCGCCATGATCCATCCTTCTTGTGAACCAATACTACTGGAGCAGAGAAAGAACCTTGACTAGGTTGAATTATACTAGCCTCTAGCATTTTAGCAACCATACGTTCAATTTCACTCTTTTGGACATAGGGATATCTGTAAGGCCCGATGTTTGGAGGAACACTTTCGGGAATCTAATTAATAGCATGACCATGATCACGAATAGGTGGGAGGCCTTTGGGAGTCTCAAATACCTTGGAATGTTTGTCCAAGACATTTTGGAGATCTGGAGAAATGGATGATTTCAATGTGGGAACCTCTAGTGAACATAGTTGTGCAATTATGCCTCGTTGTTCATTCTTTAGAAGCTTTGTCATTCCATTAGAGCTAATTATCTTTCCCAGTTTCCCTGTGATACCCCTTAATTCAACTTCCTTTCCTTTTGAAGAGAATTTCATGAAAAGTTCTTGAAAATTAAAAGCTATTGTACCCAAGGATTATAGCCATTGGACTCCTAGTACAACATCAGCACCACACATTGGAATGGAAATCATTGGGCTATTCAATATGTATTCTCCCATGGATAGCTTGATATTATGGCACTTTACTAAGCAATTTATGGTTCCTCCACTTGCATCCATCACTTGACACTTTGGTGTTGGATATAGGAATCAATTCAATTCCCTGGCTATCTTACCATGAATAAAATTATGGGTACTCCCTGAATCAATCAACATTATTACCTTTTCTTCTTGATACACCCTTCTATCTAGATAGTTTGAGTAGTGGTAATTCCAGCCAATATATTACAAGATATGGTCGGATTCATTTCTTCTTTTTCTAGGGTTTTTTTCCTAGTGTATATCCTATTCCTTTGACATTTCTTGTTCCTTTTCTTCCTCCTCTTCACAATCTATGTAAAATAATTTCTTCTCGGCACACTTATGACCTTTAGTGTATTTGCTATCACAAATGTAACAAAGCCCTTTTGCTCTTTTTTCTTCCAATTGTTGTGGTGTCAACCTTGTAGGCTGTGGATGCCCAAGGGCAGCAACACTTCCATCTTTATGATTGTGAGTGGTAAGCTTTCTTGTTGCCATAATTTTGCTTTCCATTTTTCTTGCCAACCTGAATGCCTTCTCCAATGAATCTGGTTCCCAAAGGCGAACCTCATGTTGGATGTTATCTTTTAAAGTCCCTATGAACACATAAATCCTATGCTCCTTTGGAATATCCTTTACCCTTATGTTTAATTTTTGGAAGTCCTCAATGTGCTCCATCACTGAACCCTTTTGTTTGAGATTTATCAATTGGCTAAAAAAGTGTTGTTTTTTGTATCCTCATAATGTGCTATCATTTCATTCGCAAAAATAGCCCAAGTGACAATTTGTTTACGAGAGAAAAGCCATCGATACCATATAAACTGATTTGGTTCCAAATATAAAGTTGCAATGCGTACCTTTTGTGTGTTTTGTACAGTATGGAGATCGAAAAATTGCTCCATCTATAGTATCCATGTTCTAGGATCCTTGCCATCAAACTTCCTCATGTCGATCTTTGGAATATGGTGGTTCTTCAATCCAACATTAGAGTCTATGAAATCATGATTAACATTTATTTTGTTCTCATCATGAGTTTCCTTTACTACCCTTTCGCCATTAGTAAGCATTTCTTGTAGAAACTTTGTCAAATTTGTCTTCAAATCTTCCATGCCTTTCTTTAAATCATCCATCTTAGCTTCCACACCATCCATCTTAGCTTCCACACCATCCATCTTAGCTTCCACGCCATCCATATTGGCTTCCATGTCTTCCATCTTAGCTTCCATGTCATTCATCTTAGCTTCTACGCCTTTCTTTAAACCATCCATCTTAGCTTCCACGCCATACATCTTAGCTTCTACATCTTTCTTTAAACCATCCATCTTAAATTCTGTTACTTTTTGTGCAAGTGAAATTTTTGCACTTGGTCTCGTAATTTTGATATATCATGTTGCATTTCTTCCTCTTCTTCATGAGTCACGCTAGAGCTTTCAAGTTGCTTACTAGGCGTTTCCATTTTCTTTCTTCCTTACAGATTATAATGCTTCACTATGCCATTTGAATTCCTTCAAACTAATTTTTCAAACAAAGCTTATGCAAACATTTAAAAAAAAATCACACCTTTTTTCACTTTGTAGGAGCTTGATATTGAATCTGATGTATCTCTCTAATTTTGGATCTCCAAGGTCTGAAATTTCTTCCTGCGATAACCCTCTTAGTAATATTTCTAACCTCGCCAGTATGATCAAGATTGGATTCTCCAATGAAGAGTTATGCCAAATCTCCCTCGATGACCTGAGTATAGAGTAGTTCAGTAGAGCAAACGTGTACGACATGTTGCAGGTCACTATTTCAACCTTAGGTTCTGAAAATGATACCCAAAAAACTATAGTTCGTCCTCTTTCTATAACTTCTTACAAAAAATCAATTTGATAATCAGAGCGAAAGTTATGACGATTTTCCCAAGGTCACCTATTTGGAATGTAATTTGGGGGTCTGCAAAAACCATAACTTACTCGGATTGTATCTCCGAAAATATAGCGAGACAAGGCCTGAAATTTGGGCCCGAGGTTCAGTAAGATTTCGTATCAAATGGGTTTTTTTAGCTTCTGAAATGTCACAGAAACAAAGTTATAGCAAAAATGCCACGGCAACCTGTTTGGAGCAACGGAACCCTATAATCTAAAGCTCTAATACCAAATGTTATGAAACCAGCTCAAAAAAAAGACAAAAGATAGATCTACACCTTATCAATAAGCCTCTTCGAGGGGGAAACCTCCTTTACATTACACAAATGAACAATTCTCTGATGATTCAAATGACATAACCTCCTTTCTATATATAGGTGTCTAAGGGATCACAATATAACCAAAGCCTACCTAACAATAATAATATAAAGGCACAAAAATAATAACAGTGGGATTCTATGGGGCACAATAATAACAATATGGGGACAATAAGGGCACAACAATAACAATAAGGGATACAATGACAATAGTAATGGGGAAATCACTAGTATTAGGAGGACCTAACACAAAACCTTTAGGATTTATTGATATATTTTTTGGATTTCAACTAGGGGTGCAATCACTTCATGTAAAAGGATCATCTCATTGTAAATTTTCTTCATAGTGTCTTTCATTGGCTTCAACTCTTAAAGTATGGCTGACCGTATCTTTGCCATGTTGGTACTAATAAAAGACAACCTTTGGTTTTCTGCAACAAGATGATTGACATGTTTCTTTACAGTAGTCAACTCCTTTCGTAGTTGTTCATTTTAAATCAAAAGATATTTTGTATTATCCTGTGCTACTATCCTAAAGGCTACATTCGTTGTGACGACTGCTCGAGGATTCCTCTTGGTGTTAGATGTTATAACCTTCTTTGTGTCTGTGGAGACAGGATGAACATGGTCATTGGGAAAATACCTTCACCTTTACTATACAATTCTCTTCTTCAGTTGGTCGAAGGTAAATTTAGGTATGTCCATAGCCTTGTCGTCAGGTGGAGGAACAATTCCCATCTCGTTGAATGGGAGATGGCCACCAGGGAGAGGAGGTCCTAACTCAATACTTGGCTCATCTATAATTGGTTCAATGTGTTCCTCCTCTTCTAACTTTGCTTCTATGTCACGACCATTAGTTCTTCCTCCATTTCATGTGCAACATCTTCTTCATGTTTGTTCTTCATCTCCTCTTCCTGCAAACACTTTTGTTGTTCTTGTTCCTCTGCTCTTTTCCTTTCCTCCTTTGCTTTTTGCTTCTTTAAGATTTATTCTCGTTGTTCATTCTACAACTCTGCTTTTCTCTTCTTTCTTCTTCAGCAAGTCAACTTGCTTCTTCTTTTCTTGTTCCTCATTTTGTTTGCACTCATCCTCTCTTTTGTGCTCTTCTTCTTATTGTTTTTCTTCTTCTAATATTTTCCTGTCTTCCTCTATTTTCTTCTTTTGTTGCTCCACCTCTATTGCACCTTTGCAAAGTGGATCAACCTTGAACTTTTTTTTGCTCTTCACCACTAGATTATGCTTTAGTATCTTCTTTGATAGTTCAGTGTCACTTAGGTAGTCACTTCCTGCTAGATATCCTTCATTTGTGTATATGGTACCTGTGAAACATGGGAGGGGCCTACCTCATCTCTTAGTCGATTCTTGCTCAACGCATTGTACCAGTTCTTAATCTTCTCATCTTTGGGTATTGTCATAGGTACATATGGCTAGGTGTAACGTATCTTATTACAATGTTGTATGCTAACATTTGTAGGGTCATATCTGTGAAATCCCGTTACTCCAAAGTGAAGGTGCCTAAGTTCTTCAATCTCAACCCCAACCGCCTTCAGGCTCTTAAGCTCATACGATTTGATCCGTAAAGGAAAAGAGGGCTAAGGAGACTTCTTATTCCTAAGTATATGTGTAGACAAACCATTGTTCAACAGACATGAAACCTCTTGTAGGACCATGGTCTTGTTGGTCACATACCTCGGAGTAAGGTGAGGCACATTTTGGCACCCAAAAACTCTGATGTATGTGTCCTGTGGTGAAGAGAACTCGTCTAAAATCTCATAGAGTGCCTCCTTCACCTGATTTGTTATGTTGGGAGCTTCTGTCTAAAAAATCATCTGATATAAAACTGCAAGGAAGTGCTCATCCAGTTTTGTATATACTCCTATGAAATTGACTTTTGAAAACACTCTGTAATGAAAATAGATAGGCAACTTCTCTTCAGGGGTCCAGTTCCATTTCATCTTGGTGAAACCATAGTGAGCACAGATTTCATCCAGTAGACAAGCGAACATATAAAATTCTGGTGATTGTTTGGCTTATAGAGCTGTCTTGGCCTGTTGTATATTGATTTACAGTTCGTGAGAGGGGATGTAAGCCCACTTAAAGATATTTCCTCTAGAAACAACTAGGTTGAGAAAATAAATCCATCTCTCTTCAAAATATTTTTCATTCTTCTGCCCATGCTATCTGCATCACATCGCCATAAGATGATGATAGACTTTTCTCAAGGATTTAGTTCTATAAAGCACATTTGGCTTTTGGTGAAACTTTGCAAGCTCTTGCCACCATGACTTGATAATATCCCTAGTATTCAAGGTGGCAATCTCCTTTCCGCTTTCACTGCTGAGAACCAGATTCTTGCTATCCATATGTAGCAAGATCCATTCAATAGCTTCTGCAAAAGTTAGCACTAGAAATCTGCATGCTCCTATATTTATTTTGGACCTCTTAATATTTATGTATACTTCCTTATCCTCTAAGTTTTATGAGAATTCCTTTTGCATGAAAGCGTCTTTTATATCCTTCCATGAGACTGATAAATTTGTCAATGAAGCATTGTGTTTCTGATAAGATGGGAACAATTGGCTTGGAACATTTAACAACCTCCTTAGCACTATTTTTTTAAGTTTCTTTTGATGTGGCTTGTCGAGTGGTGGGAGGCAATGTTTATTCAAAAGACAAAAGACTAATGTATTATGTATCTGTAGCACCTATAAGTGGAAAGTCACTCATGGCGAACGGAGATTAGTTCCTAGAAATCCTCTAGTTATCGCATGCAAAACTATGCAAAAGTTGGTGACTAAGAAGGATTAAGCAAGCTAGGAGCACAAGTTTGTAAAGATGAGACAAGGTGGCTTCACTATCCATTGCAAGTGCGCATTTCACCAAGGCAAGGAAAAGAGGGTGCAAATAGGGATCATAATTGACAAGGAAGCTAAGATGGAGCTTATAACTATGCCATGCACACTTTTGAGAGAGAGGGGGTTCTCTTGGACGCAAGTCACAATTATAGTGAGTAAGGGTGAGGCACACTGCTGACTAGAAGTGCACTAAGGAGGCTTAGCAAGGGAGAATGTCACAATTTCAGCGAGCAAGGGTGAGGCACATTATTGACTAGAAGTGTGTAGTGAACTAGGGAGACTCCGTGAGGGTTCAGGTCACAGTTGCAACAGGCATAGATTTCTCACTGTCGTTTATACATGCGTTATGCTCTTTGAAAGGGAAGCCTTTCTTAGCTAGGCATAGTTTGGATTTATAGTGGATGCATGTCCCCTACAAGATTGATATGCTCAATGAGAGAAGGGTTTGCTATAAAATGGTTAAATGATGATCAGTAATAAGTCAATAGCACAAAAAAAGTGTGAAAACAACTTGCAAGCTTTCATATATGTTGCAATAATGATGGAAGGTGACAGATCATGGAATGTGAAGAGCTTATAGAAACACTACTTATGACAAAAATATGGCACTTTTACGAGCAATAATGGATAAAAATTAAATTTATTATGCAAAAAAAAATTAAAACACAACTAATGAAAACAAAAGTTCCACTAAAAATGACAAAACCAAAGAAAACTGACACTTCGCAATACTTACCAAGAATTAGTGCACTTATGACCGAGAGTAAGAAAACTCCTTGTGGTGAGAAATTGCACTATGTTCAAAGTGAGTAGTGATTGTGAAAATGAACAATGAATAGGGTTCCATATAAAGGAAAACTACATGCAAGTTAAGATTATGATTTTGATGAATTCTCGCCACTTGTTGCTAGATCACTAAATTAGTTGAGTGAAATGGGAGATGATCGCTATTTTTCAAGAGTGTGCTTTTCATGCAATCAAGAAAGTGCGCATCTGTGAGAGACAGAGAGTGTAGAGACAAGGAGTGCACACTCACTATGGACAAGGAATGCACTCAACTGTGAGAAAGAAGAGTGCTCCACTAGGAAAGGCAAGTGTGCTCTAATGTTTTTTCCAATAGTACATGTGTAGTCACTAACTTTAGAAGGTACGCTTTCAATAAGGAAAAAATTGTGCTTTCTTACTTTTGTGTGGTGTGCATGTTAAGTGAAGAGAGTTTGGCTAAGTCAAAGAAAAGCTAGTGCTTTTTCTATCTTTAGAAGGTGACATGACAACTTCCAAATATAAGAAAGTGACACTTAGGGAACTTTGACCAAGGAGGAAAAGTGACAATCAGAGATGTTGAAAGGCTAGTCGACACTTAGGAAAACATGAATAAATGATAAGACAAGTGACAACTCTTGAAAACATAGGTAGACTCAAAAATTGAATGAGGCAAACATTTTGGAGGCTCATTGTCGCAGTGACAACACCTTCCTAGATAGGAATGGTTAATGAAGGACCCTATTAGGTGGTTTCAACCTTTAAATGAATGACATGTCCAAAGTACATCCTTCAAATGGCAAGTGTCATGTGAAATAATCATGCAATAAAGCAGGGACAAAGAGAAGGCTCCAAGCCACATGCCATGGTACAAGGGTAGGTATGATGAGGAAATCCTATACCTTGGATAAACGAATATAGGAGGGAGCAATCATGGTACATGAGTTACCTTAGCCTTTGTTTTTCCACCCTTCTTCATTTTCCTTCTATTGTTTTTTTTTTACTGCTTGGGGATAAAGGGAGATGAGAGCATGATGTGTAAGATGTAGCAGTGATTACCCCCTCAGGTGGGGCATTTCATCTCATAGGGGCCTTAGGAACCAGGGTGATGGCCATAATTATAGGGGGTAGAGTTCATATTTGGATTTTTCCCACATGCTAAATTTTATTTTCCCAATCATCTTTTGCATTTTGTGGTACATTTCCTATTGTATGTGGCCATACTATTCTTTTATATTTTTCTTTAGTTGCATCGACCTTCAAGGCATCATTCTAGGCTTGACCCAAAGCGTTGACAAGGGGATGCTAACACCTTGTGGACTCAATGGCTAAATGTGGATCTAAGTAGGAAAATGTGAAAAGGACTTGTGATGAGCGGAAGGGAGTGATATATATGATATAAAAAATCAGGACCACACAAATAAAATCAAGGCTTCCCATGTAGTGCCCTTCCTAAATCTAATAGCCAATAAAAAATATCTTACGCAACTAGGATTCAATATTAACCCCCTTGTTAAGGTAAGGGAACAAGAGTATAATCAAAACCCACCCTTCGTCCAAGTATCCCAGCAATCAATGCCCAAGTGTGCCTAAGAAAAATAAGCATAAACACCCAATTACATAATGAAAAACCATTCCTTTGGGATTGGATGGCCCACCTTCAAACATACAATCACAATAGATGAGCGAGGGTACACAATGGCTGGCTCAGGTGGTGGAGATAAAGCAACACATCAAAGTTATCAGGTGGTTGTTAAGGGGTTGCTAGCTGCCAGTTGAAGGCAAATCTAGGAGAAAAAATTATACTATGGGGCCACCCATAGGCGGTGGGTAGCAAGACCTTTATTAGGTTGGCACACACACACACACACACACACATATATGTCCCCTTTACGGTCATATCAAGTGATATATGAATTAGAGTTCTCATTGGTCCAAATATTTGATTGAATTTTGATGATATTGATCAATTGAAAATTGGGCAAACCCATCTCGGGCATTGTTTCACTATCCATGAAAAGAATCAAGGTGAATTTAATCATGCTTGAAACTTGCGTTAAATTCTTTGATCGTATCTCTGAGTGGAAAGAAGTTCCTTTTCCTACAAGATTGGTTGATTCCCATGGTAAATGGAAAATAATAATAATAATCCAAAAAATTACATAGTCCAAAGATTGTTGTTTGTCATTAGTCTACCACGTGAGAAATAATATTAGTGAAAAGATATAAAAAAAACATCATTGTAATTCAATTTTAGAGCTAAAATAAAAACATATCAAACTATAGTGTTTATGTGTTATCCAATGCCTAGGAGTACTAGCTTGTGACAAAAAACTTATCACAAAAACTTGGTCTAGACATCATTAAAAACCCATAGAGGATTGCAACATAAAAATTAGGAGGAGAGCGGGGTTTACACCTCAATTGGGTGTGTCACGTCCTTACTATTTGTGGCAGGGGGCGAGCCCAAATTAGAGCTTGCTTCAATACGAGCCAAACATTCCTCAATGTCAACCAACTGCAAATAAATTCCCTCAAACTTCCCAATGATTTTATCTTTTGTGTCATGGAATTCCAACAGAACCTTGCCAAGGAGCATCTTCAAATGCTAGTATAAGCCTATCGTGTGAAGATGTTGGTTCTGCCTACCTCACATGTACCTAGAAAGCAACACCCAAGTTATAATCTCCTCAAGTATTTGTGTGTCCAAGTGACTCTGATGTTCTTGTCAGATATATTCATTTGAGACACTGAGGTTGAGCTGCACTGCTAGAGGAGTTTGGTTGTGATAGAGGTGAGCAGAATATTCAATGTAGAACCAAGCTCTTTTACCACTTAGAGAACCCTACCCTCCACCACCCATGTGACATATTGCATGCTTGTTGACAATTTTTTGTGATGTGAAAGGGATTACACACACACACACATAAACGGGGGTGCTCATGATAAAACGTGAAGTCAAAATAAAAATTGAAATGGTGGTTTCAAACCCATGGTTTACAAAGCCCATGGTATTTGGAACAATGAAATAAAAGGGAAATTAATAATTTAATTAAAGAATTGATGTGTCTTTTTGAATTAATGTGTATTTTCATGAGGGTGCATGATAATGTATAAACAAAGAAAGTATTAGAAGGAAAGTGCGTCAAAATAAAAAGTGAAATCGTGGTTTCAAACCCATGGTATTTGGAACAATGAAATAAAAGGGAAATTAATAATTTAATTAAAGAATTGATGTGTCTTTTTGAATTAATGTGTATTTTCATGAAGGTACATGATAATGTATAAACAAAGAAAGTATTAGAAGGAAAGTGCGTGTATGTAAAAATGTGATTCATGGAGTCAACGAGTAAACTTGGCATTTTTGCTATAACTTTTTTCTAGGATGCTTCAAATAATGAAAATTTAAGAATATTGAGGAGAGATCTAGGGAAACATCTAGTTAAAACTTTAGATTTTGGTTCAATATACTTTAAGAGATATACATTTGGGAAGTTAAGGTTTATGTTTGATCATGAAATCTATTTCAAATAAGTCATATTAGGATTTTCACTATAATTTTATTTTTTAGGATGTTTCAAATGGTGAAATTTGAAGCAGATCGAGAAAACATTACAAGGTACATCTAATAAAGTTCCATAGTATGGTTTGATATCATTTTAGAGATATACTCTCTGGAATTTAGAGTTTGTAAATGGTCATGAAATTAGTTTAAATGAGTAGTCTTGGAACTTTTTCTATAATCCATTTTTTGTAAAGAATCAAATCATGAAATTTTGAGCATATTGATAAAACAAGTTGTGTCTGATAAAAATTTCATATTTTACATCACTATAATTTCAAACATATCTTGTGGAAGTTAGTGTTTATGAATGGTCTTGGAATCAATTTTAAAAGAGTAAGCATGGCATTTTCACTATAACTTTTTAATGGGACACTTCAGACTATTAAAATTCCAGAGATCTAAGGAGACATACCAAAGTGATTAAGGTAAAAAAATTAGAATTAGATACAAATAATTAGATATGTCACACAATATGCAAGTTTTCTCTTGGGGAGTGTTTTATGGATGAATTCCTTCTGCGGATATAAGCAATTTCCCTAGAGCTAGTGGCTTGTTCTAGAAAAAACCAAGATAAAATTGTTATGTTTTTCTTAGAGAAGTTTGAAATATGGGAAGAATACCTACTTGGAATCCAACGATTTTTTCCTCCTCCTTGCTTGTAAGATTTAGCTCCAACTCCAATTGCTAAAAGTGGAACCTACAAAACATCCAAAATAAGCAAGAGAACCAAAACATACAAATAGTATATACAAATAACTCTAAACATCAATGGCATGAATCAAGACTCACTATGGGGTGAGAATAGGGTAAATCCATCGGAGAAATGGAGTAGCGACAGTCTGAAAAGGGTTAGGGTTTTTGCAGTCAACTGCTCCTCACCTGCACATTACCTATCGTCATGTGGTTATTTCCAGACACCTTCACTGTGGCGGTTCTTGTAACACGGCCTGGCACAGCGTAATGGCCTTGTAGCCCCGTCTTTGTTCTGTTTTTACTTCATACCTACCTACTACCTGACATTGCATCATGGCGATGGTTACGATAGTCTTGGAGGCAGTTGGCAGAGATCTCCTCAGAACAGTCATGGAGTTGGACATAGTGGATTACTCGGAGGAACCGTTGGAGGATGTTAACATCTGGACAACTCCACGCTCTACCTCAGAAGACCTACTCCCCTTCTGTTGCGATCTAATGGCCACCATCGATGGCCTTCCCTCGATCTCGGGACCCTCCAATACCACCATGAACTTCTTCGAGCCTCCTCCGGTATGGTGGGTACCATCCTTCCCTCCACATTTAACTTTGTGTCCAACTGCATTCACCCTAATCCCGTGGCTGAATCTTCGCATTACCCTCCCCCCTCTGTTTGTCGGCTCTCTTAACACCACTCCCAGCAAACCCTCAACCCCGGTACAAGGGACTCCTCAAGCAACATCATCAGCAACACCTCCATCGGGTAGCTACACGGCAATCCCCCTACTCTCGGAACCTATCCCTGCGAACACACATCCCAACAATGAAAACCCTCCCTCAAACCCCTCTGCTCGAGGAAAGACCAGACTCCTTTGAAGCTATTGTTAGGCTAAGCAAGAAGCACAAGTGCTTCAAGCCCAAAGGTGAAGACGTCATCATCAGGCTTGGGGAAGATATCCAGTGGGGCGACACCATGGATACGATGGACTGTGTTTTGGTTGGAAGGATCTGAGGCAGAAGCTACACAGTGGCTTGAATGAAGTTTTGGACCCTAGAGGTATGGGGGCAGCACCTAGCTGACCTTCCATTTGTACAAAAAAAAATTAGGGGTTGGTTCGCTCTACGTTTTTCCAGAGCCAAGCACACGAATTGGGTCTTGTCCTCCTTCTGGCACTTTGAACACGCTCCTATCCTCCTTCACTGTTGGAACCCTCTATTCGATCTGGAAAAAGAATAGATAGGAGTCAAGCCTATTTGGGTTCGGCTTCCGGGATTGCCCCTCCAATTCTGGTCAGAGGACATATTTCGATGCATCAGCAACACCCTTGGCACATACCTTGAGCACGGCAGATCGTATTTAGCTACTGGAAGGATGGCTTATGCCAGGGTTTTGGTGCATCTGGACATAAGGGGGGGCCTCGAGGAGCATATCACACTACAATGGAGACCTTTCTCTCGACAACAAACCTTGGATTATGAAGGGGTCCCGTTCTATTGTAGATGATTCCATAAGGTGGGACACTTTTCAAGGACTGCCCCTTGAATAAGAAGGTGTGAGATGGAGAAAAGTAGAAGGTCAATCTGCAAAAAAGCTCTCACCCACAGGGAAACCCCCCCTTCGGCTGAAGAGGTAGTAAAATTAGCATAGGCTAGCGCAGAGAAAGCACCCTCAAAGGAGACCAGGAAGAAGCTTGAGAAAGCACCATTCGGGTCACACTCTCCTGCTTTGACCAGAGCAAGGGTGGCTGCCGAGGATGCATTCTCCATGGGTATGTTGGACTCATCCTCCTCCTTTGCTTATACCACTACTTCATCATTTTTCATGGCGTCAAATAATGTTCAGCTCTTTGATCACTGCAATATTCCTCCCATTACCCTGGCATGTCCCCTAAAACCCTCTTCCCCCACCTTATCCTGCACCCTGCCATATTTTACTAAGGATCCCCCAACCATCACTTCCATTCCTGCGCAAGCTCTTGATTCCTTGGGCATTGGTCTGATTTCCTCCCCCCAACCTCCGAAACAACCTCTAGGTAGACTCTCCTCCTTATCTAAAGCCATTCTATAAGTTGGGGAAGAGATTGCAGCCAGCAGATAACATTCCATTGATTGGGTACTTAGAGTATTGAATACCCTTGTGCACCCCCCATGAAGATGCTATCCTTCAACTGTCGAGGGCTGGCTAGCCCTGACAAAAAACTAGCCATGCGAAGGCTGCTAAAATATGAGATGATTGATGTCCTCTTTATATAAGAAACCCTAGGTTAGGCTAGCGTTATCACCCACCTTCTCGAATCATGGTTACCAGGGTGGACTTTTCACTCTCTTGATGTAATTGGCCGCTCTAGGGGTTTGGCTCTGGGAATTAACACTCGTACCATCAGAATCTGTAACATATGGAGAAGCCCTGGGCACATTGGGGCAAACATATGCTCATCTGAACCTGATACAGAGCTCAGGATTATTAATATCTATGGTCCCTGTCACAATAGGGAAGAATACTGGAACAGGCAACTAAAATCTCAAATCTTGCAACAAGATAAGCTCATTTTGGGGGGGAACCTAAATTTTTCCATTGGTTTTGCGTAATCATGGGGGAATAACACACAAAGAGACATCCTCTCATATTTTTTTGAGACCATTCTGGAGGATCATAATCTTATTGATATCCCCTCAACCAAAATTCAACCTACATGGAGAAACAACAGATCAGACGAGGATAGCCTATCCAGGAGACTCAACCGATTCCTCATTAAGGAGCACCTGCTGAACATGGGACATAGATTTAGACAGTGGATTGGTTCAGGGGGCATATCATATCATAGGCCGATTTACCTGGAAATAAGGGGAGGCATGAAAAAACTTAGGGCCCCCCTCAAATTCAACTCTGCATGGCTAAGAGACGTAGAATAGATTAGGCTGGTCACTAATTTATTGAAGATTCACCCCCCAACGGCAAGAAGGAATATCACAGAAGGGTTTGCTCACAACTTGAGGGACCTAAAGAATCTCTCCAAAATATGGGCACACAAAAAGCGAACCCTGCAGGACCTTACCCTCAAGACTATTGAAGAAGAAATAGAGGATTTTGAGAATGAACATGGACGGATTTACTCCTCCCCGGAACACAAGGACAAAATTACATCCCTTCTGGCTAGAAGGAGTCAGATACTTAATGATCGAGAGGAAAGTTGGAGACTGAGGAGCATATCCATTTGGCTTATGGAAGGGGGTGATAATACTAAACTCTACCACAAATTTGTGAACGAGTTCAAAGCTATTAATACAATTTTGTAACTAACAGATGAGCAGGGAGAAACAGTGAATACCTTCCCTAGATTAGTTGCCTTAGCTACATCTCATTTCAGGAACATCTACAAGGCCCCACAAAATGCTAATTTAGCAGAAGTCATGCGAACAGCTCAGTTGTTTCCCAGGTTCATCGACCAGGAGGATGCATTGGAACTGACAAAGGAAGTCACTTTGGAAGATCTGGAAGCCACCCTAAAATGGTTCAAATGAGACAAAAGCCCAGGCCCGGATGGATGGAATGTGGAATTCTATCTGGACCTCTTAGAAGTTATAGAGGAATGTAGATCCAACGGAAAGATGTATGAGGCCTACAACTCAACCTTCATTGCTCTCATCCCAAAATCGGACAATCCCACCTCCTTCAATGATTTTCAGCCCATTTCCTTGTGCAACTGTATATACAAAATCATAGCCAAGATCATAGCCAACTGCCTTCGAACCATCCTGTCTAACCACATCTCAGTTGAACAATTTGATTTCTTACAAAACAGACAAATCCATGAGGCTATCATAACTACACAAGAAATCCTTCACTCCATTCAGGCAAAGAAACTTAAAGGTATGGTCCTTAAAGTAGATCCCTCGAAAGCTTTTGACAGAGTTAATTAGCTCTTTATTAGAATGCTTCTATCTCATTTAGGATTTCCATACGAGTTCATAAGATGGATTATGTGCTGCATTACTAATGTACCATTCAGTGTCCTTGTAAATGGGGCAACATCACCCTCCTTTCACTCCGAGAGAGGTCTCAGGCAGGGATACCCTCTGTCACCGTTACTATTCTTACTCATCATGGAAGGTCTCAGCAGAATCTTAGAGGAACATCGTCGGGGAAGGCTAAGAGGTATTAAGATCGCAAATGGGTGCACATTGACGCACCTACTCTTTGTAGACGATGTTCTGCTCTTCCTAAATGGGAGTATTGGTGATTTGACCTCACTACAAAACACTTTCTCTATCTTCCTATCGGCCACAAGCATGTTGGTGAATAATGCAAAGTCCACAATAATGGCTATTGGATGCTCCCTATACGAGATACACTATGCCCTGAGAAGATTTCCTTATACCCTACTACAACTAGAAGAGGGCCACAAATACTTATGCTATAGATTAAAGCCTCATGGATATAAGATCATAGACTAGACTTGGCTCATCACCAAGATGGAAAAATGGCTTAACATTTGGTACCACAAATATTTATCGAAAGCAGGTAGGTTGTGTTAGGGCCTAAATCTACCTCAGGCTGAGAAAGGCGGGTCTAGGGTAACATCAAACCACGCTTAACCTGGTAGCTAGTCCTACCAGGTCGAGAGAGGGCTCTCTCCTTGTCAATCTCAGGAAAACATAGCAAATGAGGCTTGAGATGACTGATATAAAGACTAATTTAAGGCTAGGTATATTCTCAGAGGAGTTTGATTGATTTTTATGTTGGTTTGTTGGATCAAATGTGAAAGGTAGTTTTGGGTCCAGGGAATGAACTCAGTCTTGCAGAGATTTCTGTGGGGCGAGGTAGGAAAATGCTTTAGTACTTTGAAATAAGTGAAATGGAGAGTCTTAAGACTGGTGAGAAGTTGGATAGGGCATAAAAGTATCAGGAATCCTCTTCAAACAATTGAAAATGTGAAAAGCTAAATAAACACTAAGGTAGAGCACTACAAAATCAATGGTTTCCACCTTTATACTTGATTCATTTAGTTAAGTTGAAAAAGAGAGAGATAATGGCACACATAAACACAAGATAACTTGAATTATAGAAGGAGAAACAATACTAAATCACCTTTCCACAAGAATCCCACAAAATTCTGCAAACCCTGGTTTATTTCCTTGCCAAACTGCAAAGATGAATGTACAATGATGCTCAAAGCTTTCACAAGAGTCCAACCTTTACAAATGACTGAAAAAACACATGATATAGACCTCCAAACCAACGGTGCTATCCATCAGGGGTCGAATCCATGAGAAGAGGGTTAGTTTCAACCATATCTAAACTAGGAACACAAAAGTAGGCAGTGGAACAACTTGCCTCTAAAACTTAGGAAATTGATTCATTCATCTCCAAACCACCTATAACTGATGTATCTACCTTATCAAGTCAATTTTTATCATTTTTACATCATATTACATCAATTTACGTCAAGTCACATCATGAATTTGAC
>APFE031285770.1:2578-42366 GCA_000404065.3 Pinus taeda | reverse complement strand
AAAGTAGTCATTCAAACAATAATCATTTAATAATAATTTTTAAATTACCATTAGTATTATTTTATTAAACCCAATGTTATTTAAATAAATAAATTTCTTTTGATACTATTCGGTCATTTATTAATTATACCTTTCTCTTATTCCTAGAAATAGAATATTATATTATTAATCATAATATTATAAAAATAATAATAAGATTAAATTTATTAATATAATTTTGGCCTAGGTCCTAGAGTCAAAAATAGTCGTAATGTAGCCATTGGAGTCTCTGCTCAGTCTATTTAACTTGATAGGCCAGATCTGTTTCTTCAACTTGTCCTGACGATGAACCACACTAGTTGGTTCGAAACGCATTGACAAAGGTCTTTTTCATGTGATTTACGCCGAAGCTCTTCTTATAAAAAAGTCTAATCATGTGAATAGATGTGCTAGAGTCAAACATGGTAGACACCATCTGATTATTGACCAATGATGAAAACATAATAGATGCGAGAGGAACCACTGATAATGATAATGGTCCTCAAGGTACTTAAGTGCAATCTATGAGGTGTGAATTAATGAGATAAAGTCGCACACCACACATAAACTTCCAATCGAAGGCAATGATGAAAACATGTCGTCAAAAGCAAAGAAACTTGCCATTGAGGTATGCAAGATCTAAGGCACTGAAGGGAATTTCTAAGTAAACTTCTAGGATAATGTGTTGATGTCGACAGGAAGTGACCCATCACAGGAGGGCCTTAATGTATCCCCTATTAATGACATGAAAGAAATATCAATATTTGAGATAGAATGATAATGTAGAGCTAGCTCAGGGGCGACAAACATGAAAGAAGGCTAAAGTTATTGTAACATATGTCAACTGAGGGTAGACTTTTCTTGAACATATCAACAACACTTTTATGGAGTTGGAAACATTGACTCAAAGACCCATTATGAGGGCTTTCATTAAGGTGTGATCAACAAAGAGGCAAGTAGATTCCCCAACCCAAAACAATCATGGAGGTGAAAGAGTATCGTGTTCAAGAGTGACTCGCTACCATAAATAAGTTTTATGCCTTGTTTTTCAATTTTCCAACCATTTATGGCCACACCTCTTTATTTTTTTACAAGCTCGAGGAGGATAAAATATGCTTGGCCTATAAGTTCATCCTTTTGATGAATCCTTCTAAGTATTTTTAACGAACCCTGAGAAGGAGTAGTTTAGTTTCATCATGCTTGACGAATCCTACATTGTTTTATGGTTTTATGAGTCCAGCGAAGGCATAACTGAACTTATTTTTCATGTTTAGAGAGTTTTAAAAAGAGGAAAGAAAGAAAACTCCAAGAGGTTCCTTTTCATAATTTTAGTCTCTTGGGCCTGAAAAGGCATTAAACAATGCCTAGGATAACCTTTTATCCATGTTCAACTAAAGTATTCCTTTTTTATAAATAGTCTATCTAGTCCGGAAAAGGGTTAAACTTATACTGGGCATATGTCTTTTTATTTACTTTAACGAGCTCGAAAGAGACAAGTGCTTGGCAATCTTTTCATGTTTTTGGGGTCTAAAAAGAGGTTAAAGAAGACTCCTCCTGGATAAACGAGTGGTATAAAGGGTAACAAATGGTTCTGGTCATGATGGAACTGCTCAAAACACGTAGAGGTCAAGAGGCGGGCTAATAAGACCACTCATCACAATGGTTCCTCAAGAAAGGGTAAAACACCAAGTGAAAGTGAATGATAGACCAAGCAGATGGTGATGATGGAATGAGAAAACCAAGGCTTATATTGCAAAAACAAGTTGATAAAAAGTGGCAATTGCGAGGGATAAAGTGTGGAATATCGTCAAGGGTAAAGCCAAAAATATGAAAAATAAGAGGACAAAGGCTCAGATTCTAGGTCATGGTGGGTTAGAATGAGGGATTTTAAAAAGATAATAAAATAACTGCATGGATACCAAGACAGAAAAAAAGGTACTATAATAGGGCATCCATGACCAGGTAAGCTCTACCATCAAGCTACAACGTTTATAAGAGAGAGGGTAATGTCACAATTTGATGGGGTTGGACCTAAGGCATGATGATTTCACTAACGGTCAATAATGCATCAATGTATTCTCATGTATTTACGATCACGAGAAAAAAAATACTAACCTCGAAATAGTTCTCATTTTTACACAAGCTTGAAATAGAGAAAATTATGCTTAGAGTGGTTTCTTTTTTACACAAGCTTGAAACAAAGAAAAATTGTGCTTGAGATAAATACATTTCCCCCAACATAACGGTAGAGGCATGCTCCTCCCAACTTCGTTCTATCCTCCAACTCTTTTCATGGATTCCGACAAACTATAAAAGGAAGGACTACGAATTAATTTGGAGCATCACTTCTCATCTTCTCATCTACTAGGCATAAGTTCAAAAATCTTGTTGCTTGGTAGAAGTGGGAATTGGATAGCTGGGAAAGTTTGTTTCTTGGAAGCCGAAGTGAATGAGTTTAGGGGAGTCTAAGGAGAAGAGAAAAATAGAAATTTTGGTGGCGGTCTCACTTGTTTCATGTTCTAGATTGGGAGAATGAAGTCTTCCAAGTTGGATTGCTGCCAGAAGCTGTTGGCTTCTGCAAGTTACTGCATAGTCGAAGTTGTTGGGAAGAGGTCAATCTTCTGGAGGCTAACTTGGTGTGGAGGGAAGGTTTGGTCAAGGTCTAGGGTGAAGAGTCTCAAAGAATACTATTGAAAGGAAGAATTACATTGATTGGGTTTTCCCCTCGAGGGGGGTTTTGCCCCGGCATGTGCCTACATCTTGTGTTCATTGTTTTATGTGCTACTACTTTTGGTAATTTATTGATGAACTAAAGAAAGAAGATATAAAGAATTATAATAATAAGAAACATCACAAGTAATTATCAAGATCTGGAAAATCTTTACTGCTTTAAGATTTTCGAACAAGGACTTCATGAATATTACATCACACATGTACATGTATGGACTCCCAAACACAATTTAACATACATCAAGGGGAACCACATATAGGTCTACTTCATCAATAAAATCAACATTGATAGCAAATATAATTTGACATCGTTTTGTTACCTTCAACTCTACATCCTTATTTACCCATCCCAATGGATATGGATTTGGATAATCACGAAGTTCCAACCCAAACTTCTTGACCAACTTTTTTGTAATGAGATTTGCCCACAATCCTGAGTCAAATAGAGCATCAATATTTGTCTTCTTGACCTGTATCTTTGTTTGAAAGAGTTTGGTCATTTCTTTCTCTTCCTGTTGCTAAAGGCTACTTAAATTCACCTCCTTTTGTACCGATGTACAAACGATCTTCTCATCCACATCTGAGCTTCTTGCAACTTGGTTGCTCGAATCAGCGGCAATGAGATTCTTCTTATTATTATGTTTATTCTTGTTCTTTGGGTTTAGCTCTCGATGAAACTTCCAACATTTTTCCTCTATGTGGCCATCAATGTCGTGGTGGTTGCTAAGATATTTGCATTGGTGCGTTGTTGTTGCCGTCTTTTTTTCTTTTTCCCGTTTTTGCTTCTTCTTCCCCTCCTTAGAAGCATCATGTTGCTCCTTCTGCTTAAAACCATTTGATTGCACTCTCTTTAGGTCTATGTTTTCGAGTTAATGAGCCTATACACAAGCCTCGTCCACTGACGTGGGTTTGAACAACATCACTTGTTGCATATGGCGGTGCAGACCCCCCAAATACTTGAGGTGTACGTATGGGTTCTTTGGAAATATATCCAACATTATAGCCATATTTCTGAATTCTGTGGTGTACTCCTACACGCTTTGGCTCAAATTTTGCCTAAAGTAATGTCATCGCATCCACTAGTCCTACACGTACCCAATGGGATAAAATTGTGACTTAATGAGGGTTTTGGAATCCCCCCCCTAGAGGTTCTCCCTCCAACCTCAGGGTTTCCATGTGCCTCTCCCACCAAGTTAGTGCATGGTGCTCTAATTTCTGCCGCGTGAATAAGATATTTTTCCTTTCCTCGATCTGATGGACAATGAAATAGACTTCCAAATGTTGCAACTAGAGGTTTAGCTTTAAAACATTGATATCACCATAGTACAACTTGATATCAACTTTTGCTTATATTTGAAACAAGGATTGTAATTGGTTCATGACACTTGAACTGGGTTGATCTTTTACGGGTCCTTTCTTCGACTAATTCTTCGTTTATCCCCGATTTTCTTATCCCCGTTCTGATTTGTCCTCTGCATTTGAACCCCCATCATTTCCAAATACCCCTAACTTGTTATTCAAGGCCGCCACAAGGAGGCTTACATTGTGGTTGATATCTATGAATTGTTGTTCCAACTGTGTAAACCTCACCTCTACAGGATCACGAGGTTTGTTTACGGATTCGTCAACCATGATTATGGTTTTACGATTTTCGGCCCCGTCGATCTAGATCCCCGCAATCTCCACAAAATACCCAAAGAAACCTGCTCTTATACCAAATGATATGTAAATTGTTATATACATTTCATTGGATAGTTCGTCACAACAAATTTAATAATATTATATTAAAATTTGAGATTCTACATTATTATAATTTTATTAAACTTTAATATTTGTAGAATTAACTGTAAATAGTGCATGGATGCGAATGGAAATCATGCAAAAAAATAGAGAATGACAAAATAAGCTCACAAACGCACATAAGACACTAAATATGCTCTCAGAAACCCTTTTTGGAAAAAACTAGCTCGAATGTGAGGTTGCCTCACTCTCTTTCTATGTTTGGAAATATCGTTGCACGTACAAAGAAGTCATGCCTGTGGCTCGTGGCATTCTACATTGTACAAATCCTCCATGTGTGTTCTACCTCTTATCCCTCTTGGTTATCTTTGCTTAGCTATGGAACAAAATTCTCTTGAAATAATGGAATGCCTCTTTCTCCTAGCGGCCCGGTTATAACACAACTCGAAACCTCGCTAATGGTTAAGTTTGACTACATCAACTCTTAACTAGAGTTACAAAATATAATTATAGAGTCTTTTACATCAAAAACATGTGGCTATCCCCTTTTCCATAAATAATGGGGGCTGATGTGACATCCTCTCAAATTGTAGGTGTGAAAACAGGAAGCTCAAATTCTTAATAGCATAACTTTTGGATACAGAGTCTGGTTGACGTGCATCTTGCGTCGTTGGCGAGATCTTTGTGTGTACAATAACATGAAATGGTGCGCAATGAAGTGATAAAATTTTACCCCCAAAAACCGTTGTTTGATGCCTCAAAAAGCTCCCGAAAGGTTTCAGACCCCATTTTGCCAAACTGGGTCTCGCTGGTAGAAACGGTCTAATGAGTTGATTCCTCCACTTTTTCCACTCCAAATGCATCGAGATGGATGACAAACAATATAATGATCTAATCTGGATAAAAATAAAAATAAAAACACACTAAACAGACAATGGAATAAAAAAAAGGAGCTAAAGAGGATGATAATCACAAGGATCTGTTGTAGTGCCTGCTATGTTGGTGCTTGACAGTGGGGATTGGTGTTTAAAGATATTTGGAAGAGTATGTTAGTGCCTACCAATATTTGTACCAATGGGGACTGGTTTCTTTGGTGGGTTCATGCCTACAAAGAATTATAAATAAAAAAAAAGTTTTGTGGATTTTTCCTAGAAGGGTTTTCACATAAATCTCTTGTCCCATGTTTTGCAACTAATATATCTCATATGCAATTGTTTTCTTATGGTTCATGAATATTTAAATAAAGTGAAAAATGTCTTATACTCATTCACCACTCCTCTTAGTATAAGCATGTGCTTAACACCTGGTATCAAAGCGAGTTCCTTTGGAAACAATCTAATCGCCATAAAGTAGATCTCGGGAGTACACATGGTTAGTCAAGAAGTTTTCTCCACAAACAAAGATGCATTGTTTAATGGAACAAACTATGCATTATAGAGTATAATGATGATGAGTTATCGAATGGCTCTTGGATTTGACATTTAGCAATCTTTCATGACTCATTATAAAGCTCCAATGACCCCACCAATGAATTAGGTTGGAAAGAAGGCTAGTGAACACAATGGACAATCCATGAATGCTATCTTATGTAGTCCATCATAATCATAGTTTTTCAGGGTGATGCATAGTGAATAGATGAAATAAATATGGGACAAACTTTATGAATCATCTCAAGAATTTCATTATAATTTATTTTTAGGGATCTTTTCAAATCGTGAAATTTGGATCAAATAAAGGGTGACACAAGGGGAGGGTTATTATACAGTCCTGAAGGAACAATGATTAAAAGATATGCTTGGGGACTAGGAAAAAAGACTAACAACTAGGCAGAAATGCACAGTCTGCTCCAACGCTTGATATTGGCTAAATCTATACAAGTGCCAAATATTAACATCGTAGGGGACTCACTTATCATCATCTAACACCTTCACAAAGGAACCATTGTAAGAGACAAGCACCGTTAGAATATTTTTAAGAGAATCAAATGAATTTTGGCCTCCATTCCTAAAAAAACTAATTCCACATTTTGAGAAACCAAAACAAGGAAATTGATAGATGTGCAAATGATCTGAAATACCTTTGCCTGGATCCTAAGGAGGCTTGGCTCCTTTGTAGGCTATTATTCATGCCTTTTGGCCCTTCTTCCCTAATTCGGGGAATTAAAGCAGGGAGGCTTTAACTGATGAGCATGTTGTTGTCATTCTCACTAAGCCTTTATCGAAAGGAAAGTTCTTGGTATTCATAAATTAGCTTGGGATTATGGAGAAAGTATCCCTTCTGAGAAGGGATCCTAGCTAATCAAGGGAACTGAGCTTTGGGAAGCTCCTAGGGGCATGGGGTACTCCTTGTAGCTATAGGGTTTGGAGGATCCCTATCATTTTTTATAAGTTGATCTCCCATAGTCAAGTTTGGGACTTGACAAAGTACATGCCCTAGTATGCATCCTACACACATGTCACCTTTGTGTCTTTATTGACCAAGGGCCACAATGAGGTGGTTAAACTTGTTGGGATTTCCCGCTCATATAACAATAAGTGAGGAGACTTAGGTATGAAGTATCTTTACCTACGATGAACACATCTAGTAAATTGATCTCCCTTAGTCCATAATGCATGGTGTTCAACCACTTGATCATTAAGGATCATGTTGGATATGACATAGGATATGGAAGATCTTTACCACTTATGCTAGATCGATCTCCCCTTTGGTCATTGAGGATCAACTAGTGGACATAGGGTATGGAGGATCTTTACCAAGGAGTTGTAAATCGATCTCCTCTATTTGCATATAAGGTTTGGATGATATTTACCCTAGTGGTAGATTGATCTCCCCTATCTTTAATGTGGATCATTCTTCTTCTTCTATGGATCAAGTCATCAATGTTCAACTAAGATGAGGTTGTGGATCCTGACTTGGATACCCGTAGGGTTTGGATGATATTTACTAAGGTCATTTATGATTTCCATGGACTTGGTTGTGGTAAATCAATCTCCCCTATAGTTGGCTGTGGATTATTCTTCTTTCATGAGATGAAATGAGCTTCTCTTGTATCGAGACATTTACATCTGAGATGAGACACATGGTACAACTAGAAAATCCCTCCCTAGTTGGGGGGGGAGTGTTAAAAATTGGGGCAACTATGTGATGAATTTCCCCAAGAAAAACTCAATTACCCCTAGAAGAAGCCATATTACCCCAAGAGAGAATTCAAAACTAGATAAAGGAAATTATTGTTAATTGGTTTGACACTTCTCTCTCTATTATTTAATGAGGCACAAATTTATTTGGGCAAGTAATCATCAAAGCATGCGGAGAATATATCTAAATAATATTAAAAGCAAATTTGAATTTATGTTTTCCCTCCATCTACAAGTTAGCCTCATAACAATTTCAAGTCGTCTTGTCCCAAGGGACGTGACTCTTCATATGTGTAATCAACTATAAATAGGCTTCTATCCTCCATTTGCATTCAAACTTCATGGGCGAAAGATTTCAGATGGTTTGTGGCTAGGCAACTCACATGGTTGGGATTCTTATCTATCTCTACAACCTATTCTCATATATCTATGCAGCCTAATGGTGGCTACCTCTATAGTCTATTCTTATCTACCTCTGCAAACTAACTGTAGCACTCTTTGTGGCCTACTTGTGACATCAATTACAACCAATATTTGTGATCTATGTAGATTTTTTTGACATATTTTTCTATGTTTTATTTGATGTCATCTCTCTTGAATCATGCCTTAAATATGGGCCAAAATTTCGTGTGAAAGAAGGGTCGAGTCCCTTAAAATGGAGCCCTTATACCTCTATGATAAGGCTAACAATAACCTTAGGTCACTTATCATCACCTAACACCTTCGCAAAGGAACCATGCCAAGAGACAAGAACCTTGAGAATATTTTTAAGAGAATCAATGGACTTTTGGCCTCCATTCCTACAAAAAACTACTTCCACATTTTGAGATACCAAAACACGAAAGTCGATAGATGTGCAAATATAACATGTCATCTCTAGGTAGGCAAAATTTATATAAAAGGAGAGTTAGGGTGGTCAACTCTCCCCCGATCTTAGATTATAATGTTACACCTCATGACCAATAGAAAAAACGGACTAAGGTCAACAATGAAAATCTCATTAAAGAAAGGGATGGGGGCCTGACGGATGTCGTGGCACCTTGTGTGGATTCACATCGTGCAGTTGACATTAATCAACATTTATTATAAATACATAGATCAGATTGATGGTCATAGTACAATCCTGGTATAGGTCATTTGCCTTATGTGATGATTAATCTCAGGAGGTGGGAAATTATGAGGATTTATCTTAAGATGTTGCTTAATGAATGTGGGATTAGAGGGAATAACCCATATTTACTATAAGAAATTTACCATGAGATAGGATGGCTTGCTAATTTGACCTTCTGCTTTGAAAGGAAGCATCACTAGCGAAGGGCATGGCATGTTCCTTAGTGCTTGAGCCAGCCTGGTGCACCCTCTCTTTTATATATGACTTATGAGAACGATAATTGTTGGCCTTGGCAAGTGGATAAGGACATTTCAACCTCGAGCGACTTTGGTATATAGTCTAGTGGTGATGCAATTGTAATTTTGAATTCAATTATACACTGGGTGGTTAGAGATTTATGTTTGGGGCACAATCTATTGGCTTTCACTGAAGCAATTTCGATACTCCTTTTGTTGGTTGTAGCACTGCATTTACACATTGGCAATGTCTTTCCAAATTATCACACAATTTTCTTGAAAGTAGCTCGAGGTTCCTTGAGTACTTATGTTTACGAGCAGGCTCGTTGCTAGTCCAACTAGGATTTCTTATGTAACATTGGTTGGAGGAACAAATTCTAAGGGGATAAGTAGGCTCACAAAGGACTTGGCATAACTTGTCAATCGTAGCTAAGTTTCGCAGCAAAATAGGAGCAAGTCATAAGTTAATGATTCAAGAACATGATGGTGCTCTGGAATGAGAAGAATAATTGGTCTCTGGTGAATGGGCGAGTACTAAAGAAAGTAGAGGGCCCTCCTTATCAACCCTTACCCATGTGTACCACGATGCAACTAAGCAAAAACAAAGAACCAGGTGCTAGTAATAGAGAAAAGTGGACCAACTATAAGTGTAAGGAGAGAGGCCTAAAGATTTTAGAGAAGATGGATGGAATACATTTGGAAATTCTTATCATGAATATGAAACAAAAATAGTAGATGGTGAATACTGTTAATATGATGGAGGAAATATAGGAACTGAAGGGAAGACTAACTAGACAAATGGATGAAATTGATGCTTTGTGTTCGCAGATTGAGGCACTATAGAACCAACTCTTAGCTCCAAATTCCAACCTCATGGAGACCAATGCCATAAGCATGCAAGAAAGGGGCTTACTCCCATACCTCAACAGGCCACTGGAAGAGGGAAGTCATAACATGTATTAATGTACTCTCGCTGCAAAGTTTATGTTTTGCTAGGTACTTTATGTAGGTTATGCTCATGTAGGCATTTAAATTTTGAACTACAATGTAGTCCCTTCGATGTATCAGACATGCTTACACAAAGGGACAAGATGTTAGAGGAACAAGCGTAGCAAATTTCTTGGGTATTTGTTGTGACCAGGCACAAAATTAATATAAAACTATACTCATTCTTGTTAAAAGAAAAATAAATTTGGAGTAGATCAATAAGACATCTCAAAGTCTAGTAAGAATTTCAAATTTTGTCTACTACAATTTTGGAGATATACCCTATGGAAGTTAGGGTTTATGAATGGTCCTAAAATTAATTTTAATTGAGTGATCTTGGAACTTTTGCTATAATTCTCTTTCTGTGAAAAATCAAACCATGAAATTTTAAGCATATTTAGAAAACAACTAAGGTATGTTTGGTAAAAATTTCATATTACGCTTCATTGTAATTTTGATAATTTACCATGTGGAAATTAGGTTTTGTGTATGGTCTTGAATCAATTTCAAAAGAGTGGTCATGGTATTTTTAATATTACATTTTTTGGGGACATTTTAGACTGTGATTTTTTCAAATATATGAGGAGACATACAAAAGTGACTTAGGTAAGAATTAGAATCAGATATAAAGAATTGGACACATCACATGTTATAAAAAAATTCTCTTGGGAAGATACCAAAAACCAACAATTTTGATAAAGTTACCATAGCTTATACTTGGCATGTCAATTTTTGGTGAAGTAGTGAGTAAATCTGAAGAAGCAACAAATGGATTTGGTGTTCTGGTAGGCAGATCATTTTTGAAGAAACTATATGCAGGTTAGTGGCACAAAAACAAAGAGATTGGCATCTCTCACCAAATTGGTGCTTAGAAGTGAGAATTGGTGCCTCTTGTAGTTTGGTGCCTACAAAGAATCATTAAAATAGTTTTGTGGTTTTCTCCAAAAAGGGTTTCATAGATCTCATTTGTGATTATTTTCTTATGGTCCATGAATATTTAAATAAGTAAAAAATGTCCTATATTAATTCACTTATATTGTTTCACCCCCCTTCAGTATACATGTGTGCTCAACAACATTGGTAGGTCATGGTGATAGAGGGAAGGAAGTAGCACAAAGGGTTAAAAGAGAAATGAACTGAGGGGCTGAGAGTATACAACCATGAGAAGACTTTGAAACCTTATAAGCCAACTAACAAACATGAACAATGAGAGCCTAGACTCCATTCAATGAACAACAAAGAGAACATGAGGAAATAGTAGAAGACGTCGACAAGGAGGGCTAGAAAGAGAGGTGGATCACAAATAAACTCCCTAGCAGAGATGGAAGAAGTTGGTATAAAAACACAACAATAAGGAATATCAAAATTTAGAGAACAACCATCACCTTACCACAAGCGAACTCTTTAGAAACAAGACCTTCCCATGCCGTGGAATAATGAGAAGCTATTAATGCATGCACAAGTTGATGTTAATGACCCTTCCTTGTGGGAAACCCATGTCTTCCATTGATATTGCTTGTGGTTGTGATGGTCTAATGCCCTACCACTTCCATCCCTTCATTAACCACCTCCATCGAGGATTAGAGATATGAAATATTATGTTGAATAATTATGTTTATAACAATGGTCATATAAAATATTACATGACTATAAGTCAACTATAAGCCAACTAACAAATATAAAATCTCCCCCATAGAGTCTAGACCCCATTTAATGAATGAAAAAGAGAACAAAAGGAAAGAGCATAAGATGTCAATGGGGAATGCCACAAAGAGAGGTGGCTGACCAAGAAAGTCCATAGCAGAGATGGAAGAAGTTGGCGTAAAAACACAACAACAAGGAATATCAAAATTTAGAGAACAACCATCACCTTACCACAAGCGAACTCTCTAGAAGCGAGACCTTCCCATGCTATGGAATAATGAGAAGCCATAAAACTTAATGCATGTGCAACTTTCTGGTTGGAAGCCCATGTCTTCGATGGGTATTGCTTGTGGTGATGATGGTACAATGTCCTGTCACTTCCATCCCTTCATTAATCATCTCCATCGGGGATTAGAGATATGCAATATTATGTTGAATAATTATGGTTATAACAATGGTCACATAAAATATTACACGGCTATAAATCTATACAAATTTTGGATAAGTTCAATATTCATAAATGGAGATGGAATTATTCTTCCATCTACAATTATTATTACAATATGTGGATTCCTAATTTATAGAATAAAACAATTAGACAATGTTACAGGTAGGAACATGCATAAATATCTCAATAAGTCTAAAATCACATGTTGTATTTGGTATGAGATATTATAGTATAACAAGAGACACTCACCCTTCAAGCCAGTTGACTAAAACTCCACTTGTAAGGAATAAGGTGATGGCAACAATAGTATTTTGTTTTCTTCTCCTCCACACACAACTAAAGCGATATAAACCAAAAGCTAAAATTTTGCACCTCAATTTAGAATGAGTTAAGCTAATCCAATCTAATTAGTGATGGTTGTCATTGCTTTGTGTATTTGGTCTAGAGTCTTGTTGACACTTGTTGTGATGTTTTTGAGGGACACAGAGCTCTGCTTTATTCAAATAGGAAACAATGTGCAGGTTAATGTTTTGATTGCATTGTTTAATTTATTGATGTTGTTGTTTATCAACACAAAACAATGGGGACTTGAATGCTGATTTTGCATTAGGAGATAAATATATGTATTGGTTATGTGATGCGGCCTTTCGAAGAATAAGAGTAAGAATATCGATTGCATTGGTTTGATTTTTTCCCTCTTTTGCTAGTACATTAACAACTACATAAATCAAATGTGCTTATGCTCCATCTTAGAGAAGTCTTGGTTGAAAAGGTTTCTCATGGGAATGTCTAATTAGGTGTTTAACCAATTCTTTGATATATCGTCAAACTATGGTATGGGAATTGGGTTTGGTTCAAAATTTAATGTTAATTTTGGTTTGGGGATCAAGGCTAATGAAATCCCAAAGATAGAAACTAGTTTTAGTTACAAACCTAAGGTGAAGATCAATGCAAATGATTATTAACGACAAAGGATTTTGGAGCATCAGTTTACAAGTTTGGAGCATCTGTTTACAAGTTTACAAGTGTTTGGGCCTCCGGGAAGAACAGGGCAGCAAGCTGGTAGTAAATAAAAAACCGAGAATTCAATAATAGGGACGAAAACAACAAGAGGAGCATGGACGAAAAGGGGTGAAGACTCAAATTTGAGTCTTATGTGCCAAACTGCGTAGCAGTGAAATCCTACCCAAGTCTACCTAAGTTTAGTTTATTGGAATTGTAGAGGTTACCCTTGGAGGAGGGGACCTGGGGTAGGGCCTATTGCGGAAGGTATAGACATAATTTGTTTGATGGAAACTCATGAACATGATGGTTGCAAAACTCCTGTGTTTGACGGTTATTTGAAGTTGGCAATTTGGAACAAGGTAGCAAAAAATGGTAAAGGGTATGGGGGAATACTAGTTTTAGTGAAAGAAAAAGAAGGTCGTCACATTCAGTTAATTAAAGAAGATGCAAATAAACAATATTTATGGTTGAAAATATCAAAGAATGAGAAACACATAAGAATTGTAGCATGCTATTTTGCTCCTCAAGTCTCAAAAACTTACAAAAATAAGGGGCTTGACAACAAGGATCCGTATGCATCTTTAAAACAAGATATTGCCGTGTACTCTTAGCAGGGAGAAGTTCTTTTAGTGGGAGATTTCAATGCTAGAATAACAAATAATCAAGCTAGCATTCTTTGTTGCATAGAGGAGAACAATGCTATTTGGCTCAATGAAGAGGAGAATCTCCAATGGGTAAGGTGTTCAGAAGATGACAAAGTTAGCAATCATTTTGGAGAGGAGTTGCTTACACTGTGTGGGGCTTTCAACTTAATTATTTACAATGGTCTAGATAGATGGAAAAGGTCTGGGAACTTCACTTGCAACACATACAATGGGGCAAGTGTCGTTGACTATGAGATGTGCTCACAAAGATTGATAGAAAAGATAGACATAGTTAGTATTGGAGAACATATTTGGGACTTAAAATCAGACCATAACCCAATTCATGTAAGGTTATCATGGTTAGAGGAAAGACAACATAGGAGGAAAACCCAATGCTCTCGACATCATTATCAAGGGGCAAAATTCTTCTAACACAAGAAAATTATACTATCTTCACGACAATGTTAGAGAGATTAATTTGGAAGGAGAAAACTGGTTTCAGAAGCTTCAACAGTCACGAGTTAACAAATATAATTCAAAGTGCACTTGAGAAGTACAAAAGAGTAAAAGATAGGAAATCCGAATCAAATTGTTTTCCTGTAAATGTTTGGTTTGATGAGGAATGCAAAATGGCAAGGAGAACCTTGAAAAATGCAGGAAAGGAGGAGATGAATGTAAAGTTATATAAGCAGATACTAAAAATGAAAAAATATGAGTTCATGCAAACAAGGAGAGAAGAGTTAATATATTTAAGCAAGAATAATCCAAAGCTTTTATGGCGGGAACTGCAACCAAAGAAGAAGAAAATTGAAAATAATATTACAACCAATCAATGGTTTGAATATGCAAGGCAACTCTATGAGAAAGAATCTGAGGCAAAGTCCCCCCAGGATCAACACAAATTCAAAGCTCTTCACATTACAGGAGGTGGAGAATGGAATTAAGAAGCTGAAAACAGGAAAGGCAAAGGACTTGGTTGAACTTCAAGCAAAGTATCTAAAATGGGGAATGAACGCTCTTGCACCGCACATCATGGAAATGTTCAACAACATCATTCAACAAAGATTGCCAATAGATTGAACAACTAGCCTAGCAATACCCCATTTTAAAAGTGGAGACATTAATAATCCATCCAACTATAGAACAATTATGATCAATCCTTTGTTTGCAAAGCTTTTTTGGTAGCATGGTAGAAGACAAAATTAGTAAGTGGGCAGAAGTAAAAGAAAAGAGGGCAAGAGGACAAGTGGGTTTTAGGCCGAAACATTCTACAATGGATCATGGCATCATGTTGAGACACATTGCTGAAAAGGTTTGGGAGGACAAAGAAAAAGTATTTTGCTGCTTTGTTGACTTCAAAAAAGCATTTGACACAGTCCCTAGGGATAAGTTGTGGCGTAGAATGGAAGAACTTGAAATTCATATGCATTATAGAGCTGTTGTTCGTAGAATTTATGAAGAAGTGAAAGTCAAAATTAGAACCTCAACAGGTATTTCAGAAAGCTTTAGAAGTGACATTGGAGTCAAGCAAGGTTTCCCTCTATCCCCTACTCTTTTTGGTCTATATATTGATAAATTGGAAGAGTGGCTAAATTTGCAAGGTGGAGATGGTGTTCAGTTGGGGGAGTTTGTGATAAAGCTTCTTTTATATGCTGATGATATTGTATTGATTTCTAAATCGGCCCATGGATTGCAAATGCACTTATATGCCCTTGAGTATTTTTGTAGAGCAATGGGGATGCAAGTCAATACTAGCAAGACCAAAATAATGATTTTTTTTAATAAAAGGAAGTAGAGCCAACATACTTTCTTCTTTGAAGACAACATTCTTGAAAAAGTAGATGAGTACAAATATCTTGGGATTGATTTCAACAACAAACTCAATTGGGAGGACTGTAGAAAGAAGATAATTTTAGGAGGGTGGAAAACATTATATGCTCTTCAAAATAGATCTAGAGAGGCAAAGTTATGGGATTGGAAAACGATTAAAGTGCTTTTTGTATTCTTAGTTTGTCGAGTGACGCTATATGGGTGTGAATTGTGGGCTAGCAACACTCCCGTCTCAAAATTGAGAAAATCCAAAAACTCTTGATCATGAGCAAGTTCAAAATAAAAAATTTAGTACCTTATGAAATAATGTTGAGTGAAACAAGAGCAACTCCCATTGAAGCAATTGCTATGATGCGGGTCATAAGATATCTAAAAAGAATCGAACAAATGAGAATAGGTAGATGACCTAATGTTATCTTCAATGAAGGCATGAGTGAAAGAAATAAAACACGGATGAAACAAAACTACACATGGATGCAAAAATGGAATATCTATCTCAATGCCTGTCCGACAAATAGCAAGGAGCTAAAGGATTTTGTTATGGAGAAGTTTCGTAAAAAGGTATGGGGAAAAGAGTTGGGTAGAAAGAAGAAATATTACATTGAGGAATTCAACCCTACCTGTGATCTACAACAAAAAGAGTTCATTAGAGCTAGCATTTAGTGGAGGGCAAAGGTTCTTATTGCTCAATTAAAGACCAACTCACATAAACTTCGGTGTGAAATAGGACGGTGGAAAAGGCCTAAAGAAACTTGGGAAGAACGGGTGTGCACATTTTGTACCTATGGGGCTGTGGAATCGGAAAAACATTTCATTTTGGAATGTGATGCATTCAAAGACATGAGAGAAAGTTATGAGAACATGTTAGCATCAGTTTCTTGGCATTGTCTTTTTACCAAGATGATTGTTGGAAGATTGGGCCAACTCATAGACTATTTTTAGTTTCGTGAACCTTAAAATATAATTTCATATTAAAAAAGTTAATCGGAAAAACATTTCATTTTGGAATGTGATGCATTCAAAGACATGAGAGAAAGTTATGAGAACATGTTAGCATCAGTTTCTTGGCATTGTCTTTTTACCAAGATGATTGTTGGAAGATTGGGCCAACTCATAGACTATTTTTAGTTTCGTGAACCTTAAAATATAATTTCATATTAAAAAAGTTAACCATCATCACATTATAACGATTAATAAATACCTATTTTCAACCGTACAAATTATACTTAATGTGAGTTGGGATCAAGTTTTAAGAGGAAATGAATGGAGATGTAATGGATTTCGGGTAAAACAGGAAGACTATAAATACTCATGTGCATGAAATACAGATTCTCATTTTCTCGAAAATAAAATATTAGATAAATATGTCATTTTCTCAAATGATGAAATATTAGAAATAATAATAATAATAATAATAATTTCCATTCCAATTCACAAAATTGCAAACCCATTCTAATGGTGTGTCTTTGCACCACGGAAGAAAATCGGTAATAGTACTTTTTGCAGTCGCCGCCAAAATAATCTAAGAATTCTCTTGCAGGTGGGGAGTTTACAATTTCTGTATATACTCATTACCGGGAATTCCACCTTACAGTTAGATCAGTGCTGAGAGTCTGTGTATGTTATATTTATCCATAGACAGCGTACACCGTAACACCAGCAGTAGTTTAAACACTGACGGATAAAAAAAAGCAATTTAGCAATTTTTTTTGAATTAAAACCCCCAGAACCAGAAGCTCTGCTGACAGTGCAAACATGGCGGGGCAGATATTCAAGTTATTACCATTGTTCAAGGAGTCCAGAGTTAATGTATTTTGTTTACACATGAAATGGAATTTAAAATCTTTTGCTTCTTCAAGAACCGCGAAAGAGGCCTCTGAACCCTTAGCAGAAGGGTTTCATATAGATAACGAAGCGAAATCTATAATGACGAGGACCGAAAAGACTGGACTTTATGGATTTGATGTTTTGAAGACTGCCAAGGGCTTCCGGACCTTTGTTCAGGAGGCCATAGAAAGGTGACTTGCGATCTTGTTTTGTTTTTAGAAAAAACTAACTTAAACATGAATTGTGAAAGCAATTCTTCATTTGGCATTGTGCACAATGTATCATTGTTGTGTTCTCTCTTCAACTTTCAGTTTATCGCGTTCCGTTTTTCTTTTCCTGGTCACAGGTATTGTCTAGAGATGTTCGGAAACCATAATTTTTATATTCCCAGGGGAATTACATATATATGTTCGCATATATTTGGTCCCTTGATCCCTTTAGTTGTTGCGCAGTAAGTGTATATATATGTGGGTGTGTTTTCGTTCCTTTTATTTGTTCGAAAAAGCTAATGGATATTTACTATTATTGTTCGAAAAAGCTAATGGATATTTCCAGGTTATATAGTATAGCTCGAGTGGGCTAAAGGCAAAGAACAAGTGTTCTTTACTTGGAAGTTTTTCTTCTCCTGGGCACAGGCATTGTCTAGAGATGTTAGGCAAATGATTATTTTCTCTCAAGTTGTCAGAACAAATTAATTATTATCTCCAGGTTATATGGTACTGTTTGAGTGGGCGTGGAGGCCAAAAACATGCGTTTCCTACTGAGAAGCTTTTCTTTTCCTTGGTACACTCATTGTATAAATATGTCAAAGCATTATTTTTTATACTCACAAAGGAATCTCTCTCACTCTCATACACACACATTATATAGTCTCTTAAAAAAAATGGTTATTTATAGGTTATATAGTACAACTCGAGTGGCTCTAAAGGTTAAGAACATTTTTTGTTGTTGGAGTTAGCGTAGACAGGTGCTTCTGCATAGGCTATGTGTCTTAGCATGCATAAGTGGTCCAACACTTTTCCCACATAACTTTATTTTATAAAGTGACTTTTACTTTATGACTAAAAGTGACTTAAGTGACTTCAACAAAAGATTAAGTCACAATTGTGAGGGCAAGATCTAATCTTGATTGTCAATTTCTTTGGAGATATAGGGTTAGGGTCATAAAGAGATAAAAGCAAATTGGCGGAAAACAAAGACATATTGAACCAGGGTTGCAAGGGAGCGCCCCGCCCCGCCACCCCCCAATGAATCTCTCCCAATTCTCGCTCCCTTAAAAAAAAATGCTCTGTGGTTTTTAGGGAGCGATTAGGGGAGCGATCTCTCCTTGACCACTCCCCTTTGCTTTGGGAGTGTTTTTTAAGGGAGGGGGAAGGGCAGTCGGGGAGCGGTCGCTCTCTGACTGCTTCCCCTTTTAAAAAACGCTCCCTTCGGCGGCGAAAAAGGCTGTGCGACCGAGAGAGAGGGGCAACGACCGACAATGGAGAGGGAGAGGAAAGGGAGGTAAAGGGGAGGAGGAAAATGATAAAAAGACCCTCTCTCCAATTATTCACCCATTGTGATTGGAGAGAGCAAGAGAGAGTTTGGAGCTTGGAGAGAGCCAGAGAGAGGAGCTTGAGGAGTTTGCAATGGAGATTGGAGCTTGGATTGAAGGCCAAAGAGGTAGGATTTACACTCTAATCTAGCATTTTTTATTTTTATATGTTCATTGCTAATTTTTTTTTGGTTGTTTAATTCTTTGGTTTGGTCTTGGGTAAATATCACCCATTCCTCCATTCTTTTGCAAACTCAAAACTTCAAAGTTCAAACATCATGGCGATATGGCTTGGCATTTTCTTCTTGTTGGTTATTATGGCGTTGGAGAGTAGAAGAAGGAGGGTTGATCATGATGAAGAAGAGGATGAAGAAGTGGTTTATAGTGGATTCGATGAAAACCCTGGAGAGGAGTACCTTGGTGAGGAGGAAGAGAGTGGCCATGATGAAGCCCCAAAAACTAAACAAGACCAAACCCCATTATTGAAATATGTTTCTAGGCTTTAAGGAGGGAAAGGGGGTGGAACCATTAAATTTACATGCCCCCATTGTAACAAAACTTACACAGGTTCATACACCCGTGCCAGAAGACACCTCTGTGGGAAAAGACCATGGGATAAAGATAAACCAATAGGAATCAAAACTTGTGTAAGTGTGGCAACAACAAATAAAGCCAAATACATAAGGGAAGAGGAGGAAGCCCAATACAAATCTAAAAAATCAAAGGGTTTCTTTGAACATAGCTCACAATCACATCAACATGCACAAAGAACTTCTTCAACATCCTCCCATGGTAGTGGATATGGAGGCATAGGAACAAACATCTCTTTAAGGCATAGAACCATATCATATTTCCTTGATGAAGGGTGTAGGAATGACGTGAATTCAAAAATTTATCGGTTTCTCTATGCATGTGGGATACCATTCAATGTTCTTCGCTCACCTTATTGGCATGAAATGGTTTCTGCCATAAATGATGCCCCCAAAGGATACAAGAGCCCTGGGTATGACAAGGCTAGAACCGTTGGACTTGATCATGAAAAAGCAAAAATATCACATTCTTTGAGTAGAATGACAAATTCTTGGACTGAACATGGGGTGTCCATTGTATTTGATGGATGGACAAATGTTAAATGCAAACCATTGATAAGTGTTCTTCCTATGTCTGTTAGTGGTGCCACCTTTCTTTCAACATATGATTACTTAGAGAAGTTCAAGACCAAAATCAACATTGCAAAACCATTACTTGAAACAATTGAACATACTGGGCCATACAATGTCATCTAAGTCATCACTGATAATGTTGCTAATTGTAAGGCAACGAGAGCAATTATTGAGGATGAATACCCCAACATATTTTGGTCTAGGTGTTTGGTTCACACAATGAACCTTTTGATGCATGATATGTTTAAGAACAAAAACCAACCATACAAATGGATTGGTGATTTGTGCAAGAGAGGCAAACAAATGATAAAATTTATTACAAATCATAGCAATACCCATGGGCTTTTCCGCAGTCACTCAAGATTGGGGCTATTGAAGATTGCGAAGACTATATTTGCTAGCTATTACCTCACCTTCAGGTGCCTTTTGAAGGTAAGAGAGTCATTGGCTAGCATGGTATCAAGTCCACACTGGCAGGTATTAAAGGACAGGGCTACAAATGCAGCTGACAAGCAAGGTTTTGAACAGGTGGAGGATATTGCTCTTGATGCTCTGTTTTGGGCACGTGTGAGGCAAGTATTGCAATTCACCAAGCCCATTTATAGCATGATTCGTTTTGTAGATACAGATAAACTAGTGATTGGGGAGGTGTATGAGCAGATGGGTACCATGTTGGGGCAAATAAAAGATATTGTTCAGGAAGATGATCCCAACTTGTATACACTGATTCACAATTGTGTGTGTACATGGTGGAATAAACTTAATGTTCCATTACATACCTTGGCGTATATCTTTATGCCAAAATACTACTCTCCATCTTGGTTAGGCCAACCTGCACCTAGGGGTGGGGTTAGGATCAAACCCCATGTTGCACTGGTTTGTTTGGTTCTTTGCATGCAATGTAATAAAGAGACAGATTTGATGCTCTCACATGGTGGGAAGCATATGGCGACATGAGTCTTTTGCCAAAATTGGCAAAAAAGTTCTCTCACGGGTTGTGAATACTTATTTTGCAGAGAGGTGTTGGAGCACCTACAACTTCATACATAATGTGAGAAGAAACAGACTTAATGAAAACCAGACAGAAAACTTGGTTTAAGTGCACTTAGCACTACGACTTGAGGTTGTTGAGTCATTATTGTGATCAGGCTTATGAGGATCCAACATATAAAATTTGGGACAACCACCCAGAGGACGATAATTCGGAGGATGGCACTATACATTTTGAAGAATTGGAAGCATAACTTATGAGAGATGATGATGAAGCAACAACAACCATGCCACCCCCACCATCCAGTAGCAGTGCCAGTGCTCAAGTTCCAAGTATTGTTCCTTTGCTGCCGCTACCTCTATCTAGATCCTCATGTGGAGGGCATGTGCCTTTTGGTTATGATCGTGCGACTCTGCGGGAGGAGACTTCTAGAAGACCACCACGACCTGCTTAGAAATTAGACATTTCTCGTGGCAAGAGGAAGCTGTAAATAATAGATTTACTTGTCTTTTCTAGTTTGTAGTAGTTTTAATAACTGTTGACTCTTTCATACTTATTATGATATTTTTTGTAAACAATATATGACAATTTAAGTTTAAAGTTTGAAGTTGGCAATTATAACTCATTGGTAATGAATTATGAATATGATTCTTTGTGAAAGTTGAATGTTTTTCCATTTCATGTTAGATATTCTTTGTTGTAATGGTTATACTTCGCTTACAAGTACAACTTTGGTGGTCAATTATGATAAATGTTATATATTGAATTTTGAAAGCTTGAAACTTTAAGATTGATGGATCATGAGACTCAATATGTTGTATGTTATTAACTTGTGGATGTGGTTGATGAAGATTATAACTTCTAGATGATTGTTGTTATATGGTCCAATCTGTGTTTTTTATGCTTTTTATATCTAATTCATCAATCTACATTCTTTTGTTGACATATATGCATCAAAATATAAAATAATATTTCTTATATAAAAAATCGCTCCCAAACCGGGGGCTTTTGAAAATGTCGCTCCCGCTCCCGCTCCCCATTTTCGCTCCCACTCCCGCTCCCCATTTTCGCTCCCACTGCCAAGTAACCTTGTATTGAACACACAAGAGAACATATGAGGTTTGAGATTGAGAAGGAGAAATAGAGAAAGAAAATTAAACTGTAGAGGTTGAGAGATTGCAGATCTGATTGAGGTTGATTTCTCCAGCAATGCACACATCCCAAGGTAACTATACCACATCGCATAGATTCCTTACGGTTTGTATAGTCATACAAATGACTGTACAACTATGGCTAGTCAGTTTTAATCTCAGTTACGAGGTTGGGCAAAGTTGGAAGCAGTGTTTTAAAATTCCGCTTGACCGAATTAGATTCAGCCGAGCTGGACTCCTGGTCGGGCTGACTCGGTAGAAAATCTGGTTTGGTGGCTGGTTTGTTACTGAACGGATCTACCGAGCTGACCGAGCCGGACCTCTAGCTGGTTTGTTAAGGTGTTGTGGTTGGTGGATGGGGAAAGATTGACTATGGGCTTCATTTATGAGGCTATGGATCAAGCAAAGGAGCAAATAAAGACAACATAGAAGGATAGAGTGGCTAAGTATGGGCCCATTTGGGAAATCATTGATCAAAGATGGAACAATCAACCCCCTTGCCCTATACATGTAGCTGGGTTTTTTCTGAACCCAAGGTATCATTATAAAGCTCTGGAGGCAGAAGCTTCACTGGGGAGGTTCGCAATAGCCAGTAGTATTGGTGCCTAGTGATGTTTTACAATTTACTTTTGTTGTAGAGGCCATTTAGAGCTTCCTTGGTTATGTGTTTTTGTTTTGATCTCTATATCATGTATGTAATGGACAGTGCACTGGGTGGCATTTTGATACAATGGATATATTCATCAGCCTACTTTGGTTATATGTTGTCTTCTATCTATATTCTAATGCATTGTGTTTGGAAACATGAATGGAAATCTTTAAAATTATGTTTTGTCATAAAAAAATATTTAATGTATTTTTTACAATGACCGAGTCATTGAAATCAAACCGGCCGAGTTGACACTGAGTCAGAGTTGGAGTTGGAGTCGACACTCGGTCGGTTCCGAACCCGAGTCAGAGTTTTAAAACATTGGTTGGAAGATTTCAAGGCTGAAATCTTGGCAGTTTCTCCCAAGAACTTATGAGTTGTACCAAGTTCATTTCTTGCTGTAAATTGTAATTAATTTATTGATTTCTCTAAGAGCTGAAAATAATAAACATCTATTTGTTTGTTTTTACCCATTGGGGTTTTCCAGGGTAAAAGCGGTGTCATTTAGTGTGTGTGGTTTGCTATTTTACCTCTGCATATGTTCTTAGCATGTTGTTGTTCATTAAAATCATATTTGTGAAAATATTTAAATTTGGGCATAAATTTCTTTGGAACATCAACCAGATTTGAAACTTACGAAAAACTTACATTTTCCTAATTGGAGGTCACAAGTTTAAATTCGGAGGGGGTAGTGTATACACACCTCCATAAACTAAGCAATCAAATAGTTGCACAAAGGGGTGCCTTGTCCCATAAACAAAGGGTGACAACCTAACTAGATGCCAAATTGATGTATGAGACTCTTTGTTTCTGGGACAAGGGACCCCTCTATATATATATATATATATATTATATATATATATATATATATATATATATAAAGAAAAATGGGGATTTCCAATGAAAATCCACTTAATGTTGAATGTCCTCTAAAGGAGTTGGTAATGCATATTGAAGGAAAGAAGGGTGAAAAATATGCTAATGGAAGAGCTTCCATGTATTTGGAAGTGTATTTCACCTTTGAGAGGCCTTTTGGGCAAAGATCTACGACTGTTCAAAGCATGTCTCACATAATTGAAGGCATATTTTCTTTTCAAATTTTAGATCTCTTGGAGTTGGGACACATTATTTGAGACACTTCCACATATTTGGAGGCATATTTCATCTTCGAGGAGGGATTTGGTGTAAAATCACTTTGTTCAAGGCATTTTCTACATATTTGGAGGAAAACTCTTTGCACAAGGAGATGCCATGTGGCATTGTTGACATGGCCAAATTTGGATCTTGTCCATGTTGAACAAACACCGTGTTTGATCCAAAACAATCTTTTCTGAATACCACCAATGAGTAAGAATTTGTGAAATATTTGATTGAGAGTGTATAGTTTGCATTTGCACAATTGCTGAGCATGAATAAAAGGCAACAAATACCAGTTTTCCTGTTTGGGTTTATAGGGTGTATATATAATATATATATATATATATTATATATAAACTAGAACAAGAAAACTTGTATTAAGTGGAAAATCTGTGATTGGAGTCGTGGCCATACAATAGAGAAGATAATATCAAAATCTTGCCTTCCATCTGCTATTTGGGAAAGCAAGCAAATCTGTTACACCAGTCCATAGTTCCTTATACACTACACTTACTAGACTACTGCTATCATAGGTATACTGCCTCCAAAAAATTCATGGCAGCAAAATACATCTATGCATTAGGGTCTTGTAGCATTACCCTATTCTTCTTCCTCAACAACGTTAGCATTAAGATTAGGGATACACCCAGTTGAAGGAGAAGAAGAATGATCCAAGGAAGAGTGATCTAAAGGAAGAATGTCCTAATTGTGCCATAATTATTGAACTTTTTTTTGTAAGGCTTTCAAGTCGAGTATTGCATATGTTATTCAATGTATGGCATGTAATGAATATTCCTAGTGGATGAAATTCTCGAACTCTTCATATTCCATTATCTTTGAAGTGGGTAAATGCTTAAACATGGCATCTAGAGCATCATTTTTAAGCCTCCTTAGAGATGATTTAGTTTATCTTGAACATCCTCAGACTCCAAATGCCCAAAGGACAAGGCACTAATCCAAGTCCTTGGTGGTCATCTGTACTTTTCATCCATAATTTTCCTTTTAAAATTCAGTTCTTTTAAAGCTAGGGCGAAAATTTAGGGCTTGTAGCGAAATTTTAGGGAGGAGAATTTTTGGGAATTCAAGAGCCTAAACATCAAGCTTAGGGTCTAGGATACACATGCTCCAAGTTTGGTGGGCATCCACTCAAGTTTCATCCATAAAATCTCTTGCCTTATGTATTTCTCCAAGAGGGAAACCCTAGTTTCTTCTCCCTCAACTTGGGGACTTCTTTGAAGGTTGTATGAGCTTAGTACTTGTTGAAGTATATCTCAAGAAGCCTTTTCTCTCAGGCCTTGACCTTGTGAATACCTATTACCATCGAAAATCCTCAAAACCTTAGGTCTTGTGCTTTCCTTTCTAGGGATTTACTTAGAGAGCAATTTGCTTCTTTGAAGCCTTGTACCCTTATTGAGCCTCTCTTTCGAATGAGCTCTAGCTTGATCACTTCGTGCCCTATACCTAGCATATCTATTCCAAGTGATCTCCTTCTTACTGGGACTCCTCCCATCAGTGAAGTCGATAAAGAGTAGTGGACCTTGGCCGTGGTGACAGTGGGCCATTGTCCCATTGTTAGCACTTAGTCTAGCTCTTTGTCTTGTAGGGTTTACCTCTCTAAGGTCTGTTAGATTTTGTGGTAACATTTTGGCGCCGTTGCCGGGGAGTGAGTGATCTTTATGAAATATTTACCTTCTTCCCTAACAACAAAATAATCATTATTTGGTGACTCCATTGGAAGAATGAAGTCCTTGTTCTTCATTGAACCCCAAAGTCAATACTTGTAGGGTGAAGCAAGCATCTCTCAAGGCATTTTGAATTTACCCTAGTGACTCCTTTGTTGGTTGTTATGCGAAACTCGAGGAAATGGCTTCTTCGGATCTGCATGATGTTTTTTTTTTTGTTCCTATATTTTATGAATTCCTACATATAGAAGAGGGCCAATGGGATATTGGTCATTGTTTTGGCAATGATCCAATATATGACATTGATGATGACCTTATGATTCCCTCATCATATCACTCTTAGGATGTTTCGAAGGACAATGATGAGAATGATATGTCCAAGATAACTCTTGACAGGGAGTTCATGAGCTTGATCATTGGATCCTCCATTCTCTGTTTACAAGAAAGGATTAGATAGCGCAAGATGGATTTGTTATTTTCATCCATAACTACCTTTTATTATGTATGGTTTTCTTATTTTACCACCTCCCACCCATACCTTGCATATGATTATGGTTATGCTTGCTTTTGGATTTATCTCATGATTGATCGTAAGGATAGGAGGAATGATATGAATCTAATAATATGCTGGTTACATTGGTTATATGACTACACCTAGCTCATGCATAATGTGTTAGCCTGCATGGTAGTGTAGGATGCATTGCATATTGATTTCGCATAGCTACTATCATCATATCGTGTTCTCATGTTAAATTAAATTGCATCTTAGTATAGATTTACTTTTCTGTATGGATTTATTACTTGATGAAAAACATGGGCGATACAAGTACGCCAATGCACATGCTCCCAATAGTTGTCTTTGTGGTGTGCAAGACACAGACACAGGTCTACATCCCAGGAGATTGCTAAAGTTCTCATGACCTCCCCGTTCGAGTACATGGATCATGCACTCTACTGTGAGCTCATGCCCTAGTTGGAGCCAAATGTTACCACCAAAAGTGGGGACACCTAGGAGAGCTTCTTTCCTAGTCATCTTCTTTAGTTGGCAACCAACAACCCTTGAGAGCCACCCATAGCTGATGTGATGTGCCGCTTTTTCTCTGCTCCTTGCATCAGTTATATGTTTCCTTGCCCATCTGTTGAGAGCATATATTAGAAGGTGGGTAATCCGACCCTAAAAGGTATGTTTTTCATTGTGCAAATAGGTGCTTATGCTTGTTTTTCTTTGGGTATTTTGGGCATGGATTATTGGGTAACTTAGAAGAAGAAAGGGCTTTGACCGTGGTTTTGTTCCCTCACCTTAAATGGGCGGGTAATCCTCAATCCTAGTCTCGTGGGGACCTCCCCTATTGACCCATGGATTTAGGAAGGGAAATACTTGGGAAACCCTGATTTTGGTAGTGTGGTCCTGTTTTCCTATTTCACATTTTTCATTCCCCTCTGCACATTACAAGCCCTATTTCATCATTTTTCTTCTTTGGGTCCACATGACCATTGGGTCCAGAAGGCACTTGCACAACCCCCTCCCCTTGGCTATTGGAGGATATTTTGGAATGCATTTGGACATTTGGAGCTAATTCACATTTCTTTCTTGGAGCTATTTCTTGGATCTTGGATGTATATATTGCATGTTATCTTTTAATTGCTTAATGTTGATGGAATTTTTCTCTTGAATTTGTTTGATGTATGGAATTTCTGCTTCTAGAATGTGCTAATTGTGCCCTAATTATTAAAAACTAATTTTGGAAGGCTTTCTAGTTGAGTATTCCATATGTTATTCAATGTATGGCATGCAATGAATGTTCCTAGTGGAGGAAATTCTTGAACTTTCCATGAAATTCCATTATCTTTGAAGTGGGTAAATGCTTAAACGTGGTACCTAGGGCATCATTTTTAAGTCTCCTTAGAGACGATTTAGCTCATCTTGAACATCCTTTGACTCCATATACCCAAAGGAGAAGGCACTAATCCAAGTCCTTGGTGGTCATCTCTACTTTTCATCCATAATTTTCCTCTATCCTTTTAAGGCTAGGACGAAAAGCTAGGGCTTGTAGCGAAATTTTAGGGAGGAGACTTTTTGGGAATTTGAGAGCCTAAACATCAAGCTCAGGGTCTAGGTTACCTATGCTCCAAGTTTGGTGGGCATCTACTCGAATTTCATCCATAAAAGCTCTTGCCTTGGGTATTGCTCCAAGAGGGAAACCCTAGTTTCTTCTCCCTCAACTTGGGGAATTCTTTGAAGTTGTATGAGCTTAGTACTTGTTGAAGTATATCTCAAGAAGCCTTTTATCTTGAGCCTTGACCTTGTGAATATCTATTACCATTGAAAAACCTTAAAACCTTAGGTCTTGTGCCTTCTTTTCTAGGGCTTTTCTTAGAGAGCGATTTGCTTCTTTGAAGCCTTGTACCTTTATTGAGCCTCTCTTTCGAATGAGCTCTAGCTTGATCACTTCGTGTCCTATACCTATCATATCTATTCTAAGTGATCTCCTTCCTAGTGGGACTACTCCCATTAGTGAATGTTAGTAAAGAGTAGGGGACCTTAGCCGTGGTGACAATGGGCCATTGTCCCATTATTAGCACTTAGTCTAGCTCTTTGTCTTGTAGGGTTTCCCTCTCCAAGGCCTGTTAGATTTTGTGGTAACACAAGGGAGGCAATCTCAAGACCTTTTGTACGACCAAAGGATCTTCAAGTTTTTCTCCTAATCCTCTAATGGAGTTGACAACTTCATCTACTATGAGTAAGTAAGTCGCAATATCTTCTTTTTCATCCATTTTCAAATTTTCAAACTAAGCTTTGTACTTTTGAAGTTTGATTCGCTTGACTTTATCATCACCTTCACATAAAGTTTTAAGTTTATCCCTGACTTGTTTGGCCGTGGTATAGGTCATCTCCTTAGATTTAATGGTTCTTGACAAACCACACATGATGGTATGAAGAGCTTTTGAATTTCAGCTAAACAACTTCTTCTCATCAGGATCAATTGGAGGATTTTTAGGAACTTTGTGACCATTTATGATGGAGAGCCAAACATCCACTCCTAAATCTTTCAAGTAGATTTCCATGCAACTACTCCATAGTGGATAATCATTTCCATCAAACACCAAAATTGTTCTTGAAGAGATGCATTCCATTTCCATATTTGCTCACGATCTTCCCTCCGGTGATTAGACTGTTAGAGGGTAACCTGCTCTAATCCCAATTGTTTGAAATACTGAGAGGGGGGTGAATCAATATTTCGTAAATTTCAACAATTTAAGTATCAAAACAATTAACCCATAACATCACATCAGATGAACACAAGAATATGTACAATATTTTATATTATGAGGGAAGCTACAACTTCCGGTTTATTAGCTACAACTAGAAGGGCTACTCCAAGATTTACCAGCTTCCATTGGAAGGAGGCGACAACCTCTCGAAGGAAGTTACAATTTCCTTCCCTAGCACCACCCCTCCACCTTATAGAATAAAAGATAAAATAAGATCTTCTTGGCTCCCATACCACGAATAATGACCCAATTACTACAATATCCAAATTTTATAAAGGCAACTTCATACCTTAGATCATCAATACCCTTACTTGTCTTCAACAACTTGCTCCAAGACTTTAACGTAAGGACCAAAGGTCGTCTCTAAGTCTGCTTCAGCAAGCCTGCGCCAAATCTTTTTCAAGTCTACTCAAGGCCTTATCCATAATCAAAATATGCTTCAAAACTTGCTCAAGAATGCCTTTAAGTTTTCTCTATGTTCTACACCTTATCCTTCAAAAAATTCTTCAAAATCTTGGTCCAAAGTTTGCTTCACAAAGATATCTTAAAGTCTAATCAACGATGTCTTCTTCAAAGGTCACCAAGGTGTTGATCTAGATTGTCATTGATGTCAATATGGCAATATTCTGGGATACTAAATGATGATATGAAGCGAAGGAGAAGCAGAGCATATCTGTGAAGTAATAGGAGCAAGAAGCCAAGGAGGAAAGCCGTTGGAAGTCATGTCGGAGCAAGAGAAACATATCGAGAATCAAAGAGTAGCTATCGAAAGTCATAGGAGCGACAAGCTTAGAAAAAGCATATGCCCAAGAATAAGAGCCATATTGGAGGAACTAAGGAGAAATATCGGAGGAAGGAATAAACCACGGAAACCCTTTTAAATTTCACAACACATGGAATAAAACAAACCGGAGGAGTTAACATATCGACATATATAATATCGGCGGGTTTTATTATGTGTCACCACTCGAAATCCCCAATTGCGATATGAGCATTGCGGACCCGATGGTTCTGTTACATCTGCCTTAATACAATATTGCATTTGCCATATCGATTGAAACCTCCGATTGCGATTTGAGTTGCGGACCCGATTGCTCCATTATAATACACACTATTGCAATATCGCATCCGGAGTTATCGTGAGTTTCAAAGGAATGACACATAAAACCGCCGACTGCGATAAGGCTTGTGGACCGACAGACCGTTGATTGCGATAAAGGTGTGGACCCGAAGATTTATTAAAAACAACTTATTGAATATCACATCCGCTCCGTCGGCAGTAGGGGTATCAAAAATTTCACATCGTAAAGCCAAAGTGCAATTGCAGGATTTTCATGAAGTTGCAATTGCAAGAGTCTTATAAAGTTGTGATTGCGATAGAGTGGTGGACCCCGGACCGTCGATTGTGATAGTGTGGTGGACCCAATAGAGTTATCAAAATAGTTTAATATAATATAGCACCCAGTAGGGGCAATTGACAATTGGCTATGTTATGAACACGACTTGTAAAAGACCTCTGAAAGTTGCGATTGCGATTGAGGTAATGATGTGGATGTGGGACCTCATGTGGGTATGACCTCTCCTATGAAATTTTCTGTAAATAAACAAGTCTGTGAATAATTGGATGAATATTCATAAGTCTGCCTCTCCCTCCAATGAACGTGTCTCTTTGTTATTGGTGAGACTCTTATAAATACGCTTAAAACGCCTCATCTCAAATATCGATCTTGGGCATCGATTACATAGTAGAAGAAAAAGTTCACAACTCATGAACTTAAAGGAATAGAGGAAGCCGAAGATCGATTGAAGGAGAAATAGACAGGAGCATTAAAGAGTTGAAGAACGAAGAAAGCCGAGACTGACTGCGCATAGGATCATTCATACAACTCGGACCTGTGTTTGACAGTGATTCAAATGGCAGTTCAAAAGATTATCTGAGTATGAACAAGGTTGTTTTTAAGTGAACACACAATATAAAGCCACGACAATCATTCCTCTGAAGCAGTCACTCTTGAAGCAGTAACTGCGATAGTGAGAATAGAGGCTCGTAACAGGGAATTATTTGGTGCAAAATTATGAGGCTTAGTGCAGCTTATTGAAGACACATTGTTGAGAAGCCCTAGTTGTTTTTAGAGTTAATCTTGGACACTATGATGCATTAATCATCATGAAGTGACCTTGGAGAAAGTGGTTGGGTAAATATGAAGAACAATGGTGACACTTTCATGGTAAGACAAGGTTGTCATTGATAAAGTAATGTGGAGACTAAGTGAAGGCATTGCTGAAGAATGACAAGGCTCGTTGAAGAAGATTTTGGGAGCCGTGAATTACTATAAAACATATCTAGACTGTTGATTTGGGGTAGCATCGAATGTCCTATAGCCATGAAAATTGGTGGAGAGGCTAAAGCACATGACATCTCCAAGACCCAGAAATGGTTTGGGCAGATTCTAACCAGTTTGGGAGATATTAAAATAATTAATATTTTTAATGGAGTTCCTAAGTCTAAACTTAGGAAAAATAAAATATTAATGGGTATTAATATAAAACTGGGTTAGAAGGTTCCAAAAGTCCTGGATCAAGCCAAATCTAATCTTAGTCGTTGATTAGAGATGTAATCTCGGCTGTTGAAGGACCAATGAGAAAAGTATAAGAGGAGGCTTGAGGGTCAGTTGGAAGATACGCCAGAGTGATCAGTCATTCGATTTGCTAGAGCGGGGTTGCTAAGCAAAGTCGAATCAATGATCAACAATGAGGGGCCGTGACTACTAGACAGAGAGGTAGAAACAGTGCGAAAAGACCAGCGCAGAGGCAAAGAGCGAGCAACAACAGCCAGAGCAGCCCACGCAGAGCCCAGCAGAGACATCACAGAGCCCAGAGGGATTGCGTCATCCACGCAGAGAGCAGCTGGAGTGACGGAGAGGGTCTCGGAGGTTGTGCAATGCCGTAGAAGACTGACGCAGAGGCTAGAAGGGCCAGCGCAGTGCTTCAAAGTCGTTGGAGAGGGCTTCGTGGGGCAGGTTTTCTGAATACATGTTTCCGAATAGAGAGGTATTACTGCCAATTTTTTTCTCGGTTGGGTGAACTACTTTGGCACCCAGTTGTACTCAAGAAAATACTGCATAATAATAAACCCTCGGAATAGCTGCATTGGTTTTCCCGCATTGGGTTTTTCTGGGGACATTTGTCCAAAAATAACAGTCACTTGTGTGTTTGCTATTTCTTTCAGCTGTTGATCTGTAGATGGTTGAGACTGTACTGTGTTTATTTTGGTGTTTATATGTTTAATTAACTTGTTTGTAATTAACAAGTAGGAGAAATAAACCAGAAGAATACAGATAAAATATCTAACGGATAGACTTAGAAATTTCAACATAGACAAAGTATAGCGGTGGGTTGGAGCCTCGAACAAACAAGGTAGGTGCCTTGAAGGATAGGGTTGGAGCCCTAGAGAATCGATGTCCTCAAGAAACTAGGTTGGAGCCTGTACTAGAGAAGGGTTGGTGCCCTAGGGGTTGGAGCCTCTAAACGTAAGGTCGGTGCCTTGAGAAGATAGGGCCGATGCCCTAGAGGTTGGAGCCTCACAAAAGACCAAGGTGGTGCTTGGCAACAGGTTGGAGCCTGGGGAATTGAAGATAGGTGTCTTCATCAAGGATTGGAGCCCTATATATTGTACTTGATTCATTATAAAGATTATATTAATAAAAGCATTTATTCTTATTGCTTATTTTGTGTTCCAAATATAATTGATTTAACTGGTAAAAGTAACAATTGAAAAGAAATATTGATTCACCCCCCCCCTCTCAGTGTTTCCAACACAAGGCCTATCCACTTAAATCAAGATTGTTTCAGAAAGGACTGCTTCAAGACACTTCTAAGAAAGCCTTCAAGATAGCTCAAGGAGGTTTGCGAATTTGCTCCAAGAATCACTTCATTTCTGCTTCAAAATGTCTCTAAAAGAAGGTTGGAAACAAAGGTTATAGGGTGTTCTATGTCTATCCACAAAAAGAATAAATTGTAGAGCCGAAATAGTTTCTTCCATAGTCTGAGTTTGCACCTCTTTTAGGCCGAGTTTTGTAGCTTACTATAGGGGCCAAACTTTGTCACAGAGGGCTGAGTTCTGTACCTTATTACAGGTTGAAATTCGCTCCTGCTGCAGGGCTGAAGCTTGCACTTACCTCAGGGCTGAATTTCATTGGCCATAGAGGGGCCAAATTGCCTCAGGCTTTAGGCAGAAACACAGGTATGTAATAGGCTGAAATTTTGTGCAAAAGTTGAGCTGAGGTTAGGCCGAATTTAGTGCTCCAAAATGGGCGAAGTCTGCTTCCAAAGTAGACAAATATATCTCCAAGAATTGATAAGGAATTACCAAAAACCATAACCCAAATACCATAGAAACCAGAACCCAAAATCAAGTGCTTTTTCTTCACTTTGCCACAAGGTTCATGAAATATGAACCTATAACTTCTTCCTCAGGCTCAAACTGTATCTCTTTCTTACTTGGTTTTCTACCTCAGATATATTGTCTCAGATCAATGAGTTTCCTTGCCTCAATTGCCCATGACCGGGATAGTATATAGTGGTTGGGAGAGCCTAGTTTGGGGCTGACCTACCAAATGAAACGTTGTAACTTTTGCTGGAACTGACATGATATTTTTATGAACAAACATCACTATATTTGAAGCTGACCTGATGGAGCTGAATAGACCTATTTAGGGGAGGTTTAGGATTCTTAAAAAAATCAAATTTTGAATTCCACAACATCTTTTTTGAAGCTGATTAGGACACATGGATTTTGGTCAATAATTTTGACTTTGTTGAAGGGGTTGCAATGAGATATTAAAGCCATATATTAGTGGGGCATGATCTGGTGCAAAACCCATTCATTTGGGGCATCAATCTTAAAAAATTATTGTCTCTCCAACTAGGAGGACACACAAAATGTGCCACCTTTCAATTGAAATGGCATGACAAGGGCTATCACTCTAGGAGGTCCTTGTATCCAAAATTATTAACTTGTGCATGCAATTTACCAAAACAAGTTTGGGCCCATTCACTCTTTGACATCAATGATAAATTCTTCCAACACAAAACCCCTTGCTCTTTACAGATTTTCACCGATGGGAGTAATCCTAGTAAGAGAGGAATCACTTAAAATAAATGTGCTAATAATAAGGTGCAATGCAACCCTACTAGAGCTCATTCAAGAGAGAGGTACAATAATGGTTCAAGGCTTGTAAGAAGCAAAATGCTCTCAAAGGAAAGCCCCCAAAAAAGGCTAAAGGCGTAGGTTTTTGAGGTTTGTGATGATAATAGGTATTCTCAAAGTCAAGACCAAAAGGAAAGGGTTTCTCACAAAGAAAATCAACTATTCCATGGTTCATAAAACCCTCAAGAAAGTCCTAAGTTGAGAGAATGAAGACTAGGGTTTCCCTTTGAGGGCAAACACATAGGGTAAGAGAATTTATGGACGAAATTTGAGTGGATGACCACCAAATTGAGAGATTTTGTGGCAAATCAAGTTGACTTGATGTTTAGGTTCTCAAACCTCCATAAAACACTCTTTCCTAAAAATTTGCACGAAGCCCTAGTTCTGCTCTATCCTTGAGAGGACCAAAATTTCAAGGAGAGAGAAAATGGATAAAAATTTAGATCAATCACCAAAGACTTGGACTAGTGCTTTTCCCCTTGGGTATATGGAGTCATGGATGTCAAAGATAAGCCAATCTTGCTCTTAAGGAGGCTGGAATATGATGCCCTAGCTCAAATTTCAAGCATTTACCCACTCAAGGAATAGTGGAGTTTATGGGAAGAGCTTCAAAGAGTTTCACCACTACGATAATTCTTACAATATCATGTATGAATAATGTGTGCAATTTTCTTCTAACTAGCATTTAATGGATACTTTGTTGGCATTGTTGTCATTGATGGCAAAGGAATAACATGAGCAACAAGTTATGTTTCAGCGATGTTTGACAACAAGGTATATGCTTGATATGTCATGTTGTTGTAGAGGTTATGTGGTAGATGTTGAAGAAGTTGTGATACAAAGGGTGATGGCAAAGGAGCAACAAAATCTGCTTGTTATGCTTGTGTACAAGGTATGTTTGGTGCTGGTGATGCTTGATGCTTGTGGTGCTTGACAGAAGTGTGACCGAGGTATGCATGTTGATGCTTGTTATAGCTTGATGTATTATGGTTTTGTGAGACACTAAGATGCATTATGTAGTAGAGATCGGTGTTGAAGAGGTACAAGGCAAGGCGAGGAGAATGAGAATACAACCAAGACAAAGATGTGATGCAAAGGGTGATGGCAAAGGAGCAACAAGATTGGTCTTTGATGTCATTGATGTATGCACAATTGATGTTGTGATGCTTGCTTAACAGAAATGTGGTCTAGCCTTGGAGCAGCAAGGTATACTTGTTATATCTAAGTACAATCATATGTTTGTGATGCTTGCTATGATATGTTTGTGTTGCTTGGTATGTGTGGTATGTTGAGTTGGCAAGTTGCAAAGAACAAAGATATGGGATTGGAGAGTGAATGCATTGTAGATGTTGTGATATAAATGCTTGCATATGTTCAAGGCTGATTTGTTTGAGGAGATTGTTGTGATGCAAGGGAAAGGCAAAGGCATGAGCACTGTTGTTATGCAAGGCAAAGGCATGAGCACTGTTGTTATGCAAGGCAAAGGCATGAAGAATATTGTGGTGCAAGGCTAAGGCAAAGGCAAATGTGTGCAAAATAGAATTGCAGTGATGTTGGCTTTCATATGTTAGGACTTTGGCTGTTGTAATCTTTAAAGGTGGACTATATTAGTGCATGCTATTTAAATATGTTGAAATTTATTTTATTGGCATGAAGAATGTGAATGCATGTCATTTGGATATGGTGAAATTCATTTTATGTATTTTAACATTCAAGAGTTGAAATAATTTTGGAATTGAAGGGACACCCTTGGAATGCAAAGAGACAAGTTTTGTTATTTCAGATTCATGTGTGTGGAATACTAACAACCATCAATGTTCATTTATAAAATTGTGTGAGGTTGGAGGGCTGTAAGGTTAGAGTTTTTGAGAATGTAAAAGTTGATTTGACTTGTTTATTACCTGGGACATATAGAGCAGATGTGAAGCAGATTTGAGGAGAAGAAGTAGAGACAGAGATGGAGGTATGCAAATTTATAGACCAGGTAACCAACACATTGTTTTCTTTATGTATCAGGGGATTGTAGTCTCCTTTCAAGTTGCAACTTGATAAGTAACAGGTTGGACCCTATTGAGCTAGGATCCTATTGTGGGTTGTAGCGTACAGAAAATTGATGGGAGTTGGAGCTTCCTTGCAAGTTGAAGTTTGCATAATTGAGGTAGCAGCCTCTTGTAAGTTGGAGCCTACAAAAAATTAGATGTAATAAGGGAGTAGGAGCTTGCCTTTGCATTACAACAATAACAAAGTCGTGGTTTTCCTCCTTTATGGATTTCCACTTATATTTGATGTTCATATATGATGCTTTTATGTGATTTTATGCTGCGGTTTACATGATTACATGCTGTTTGTGTTTTAAATATGTTGTTCATAAGGTGTGTGCTACTCGTTTAATAGTTCAGTTAATCAGTTAAAAGAAAATAAATTTAATGTCCATGAATGTACTAAACTAATTCACCCCCCACTCAGTTTAGTTAAGTTTCCATCATAGTAATCAAAATTTAAGGCACAATTTAGCATAGGTTAGAACCAAGGTTGCGTGGGAGCGAGAAGCGGAAGCGAGGAGTGCCAATGTTTAGAAGCTTCTGGGTTGGGAGCGATTCTTATATAATATATATTTCTATATATTTTGATGCATATATGTCAACAAAAGCATGTAGAATGATGAATCAATTCTAAAAAGCATAAAACCATGGATTAAACCATATAAAGTCAATTGTCTAGTAGTTATAATCTTCATCAACCATAGGTCCACAAGCTACAACTTCTCAATTCTCATCATGTTGGGTATGGAACTTGATTATCTTCTTGATTCAGAGGTCTTGTTTTGGTTGCGTTTGGATACCAATCCCTAATGGGTGGGTGTCGAGGGGCTTGCCCCCCCACTATTGTTGCAGGAGGGTCTAGGGGGTTGCAACAACCTTTGAGCCCCCCTTGGTGGGGGTTCGGGGGCAGCGCTCCCGAAAGGAGAGTTTTGAGAAAACCTTGTAATTTTGTAGTCAATCTGAAGTTTGAACCATTCATTAGGTGGAAGATCTAACAGTAGAAATTATGTTAATTTAGGGTTTTTGCCATAGAAGGCAACGCTTGGTTTGTATGAGGGAATTGTATTGCAGCTAGGCATTAGAGTAGAGCGAATTTTTTTTTGTGAAGAAAAAGAAAAGAAATCTGCTTCCAACTCTTCTCAATGTAAGGCTCCATCCTCCAAATTATCTTCCTCCAGGTTGTTGTCCCAAGTGGTATATGCTCTGTCAAATTGTGCCTGCTCACAATGATGTGTCAACAACCTTAAGCTGTAGTGTACATAAATCAAGCACCACCCTACCACCCTGAAGTGTTCTCAGGGTCCAACCTGAAGGAGACTTCAATCTCTCTGTTGCACCACCTTGCTACCTTGAAAATGAAAGATAGAAGAATAAATTGTGGGCTCCTGTACTGGGTATAATGATCCACTTACAATGGCATATAAATAGTGTTTCACTGCTGACCCTGTTGATATAAGCAATGATGTTTTATCAACAAACCTTTCAGATATCAATGTGTTATCACTGCTCGGATTGTTGAAATTTGGTACCGGAGGACAGGTGGTTCCCTAAGGCTTTGATCTTTGGCCTAGGGAAAAGTGTCCAAAAGAATTTAATTTTTCTCCTAAAGTAACTTTATAATTTTTATAAAGTTAAATTCTAATTTAAAAGTGACTTTAAGTGATAAAGTTACTAAGTCTAATTTTAAAGTGACTTTTATAAAGTTAATGAAAAATTAGAAAGGAAAAGTGACTTTGGAAATAAATGACTAAGTGGTTCTTTTTAAAGTGGGTGAATTAAAAAATAGAAAGTGAGATTTAATTGTGCATTTAATCTCAGCCATTGATCTAAATCTATTTCAGCCATTGGATTTAGGGATCACCCAAAAGTCATTTAGGGTTGGGTTAAGGGAGGAAAAGGAAGAAAAGATCATTCATTCTTTCATGAGCAGATTGGGAGAAGGAGAGCAAGAGAGCAAGCGAGATTTCTGGACAGGAAGGAGAAGGAGGCAACAGCTTGGCACATATTCCAAGGCAGCTCTTCAGCAAATCAGTATAGCTGAAAGAACAAGCAGAAAAAGGCAGATTTTTGCTAAGAAAACTGGGAAAAACTGATTTCTGGGCACGAATTTCGAGGAGACGAATTTCTGCACGGAAACCGAGGTCGGCCCGTACAGTCCGTACAGCACGTACATCCGTATGGTCCGTACAACTCGTACAACAAATTTCTAGATTGTCTATAAGGCTGAAAAACAGATAAGTTTGCTTGCTGGAAAAATTTGTTTTGCTGTAATTTTTGCTGAAAATTTTCTCACTGTAAAAGGCATTTTCCATAAATAAAGAAGAGCTCTCAAACTGGTTTTCCCCAAGAGTTGTAGGGGGTTTTTCCAGGGTCACATTGACCAAAAATATCAGTGTTTAAATGTGTTTTAATGGCTGTTTATTACTGCTGATTTTTATTTCTGCAATTTCCAGCATTCTGTAAAATTTCCAGAATTTGTGTTTTCAGCAAATTTTTTTTTCAGCGTGTTGAATGTATGGTTATGGGAAAGGGCATTTAACTATATGGGAGAAATAAGGAGAAACTGAAAACTGGGGTGGGAAAACAGAAATTTTAACATGGTATCAGAGCTTGAGTGCTGAAGGGCAATTTGGGATAGCAAAAGAGAAAAATTACAGCCGCTGATTTTTCACTCAGAAAATTCCAGCACGCTGATTTTTCATAAACAGCAGGTTTTATCTTTACTACACATTGCTATTTTTCAGTTTTAGGACAGCAGGATGTCATTGGGATTGAGAAATTCAAAGCGAGGTTTGTGGCTAGAGGGTTCTCCCAGGTAGAGGGAGTTGATTATGAGGAGACCTTCGCTCCCGTGGCTCGATATACTTCGATTCGCTCCATTATATCGATAGCAGAAGAGATGGGTTGGAAAATCCACCAGATGGATGTGAAGACCGCATTTCTCAATGGCTTCATATAGGAGGAGGTGTACATTGAGCAGCCACAGGGCTTTGAGGTGCATGGGAAGGAGTCCCATGTGTGCAGACTGAAGAAGGCCCTTTATGGCCTGAAGCAAGCTCCCAGAGCTTGGTACTCCAGGATAGATACATATTTGCGGGGGATGGGTTTCACAAAGAGTGAGGCAGATCCGAACCTTTACTTTATCGTGATTGGTGAGTAGCCTCTCATTCTGGTGCTGTATGTGGATGACTTGGTCATTACAGGTGCAGAGAGACTCATAGAGCACTGCAAGAGAGATCTTGCGACGGAGTTTGAGATGAAGGACATCGGCTTGATGCATTACTTTTGGGGTTTGGAGGTGTGGCAAGAGGAGGGGCATTTCTTCCTGGGGCAGGGGAAGTATATTGTGGATATCCTTAGTAGATTCCACATGGAGGATTGTAGACCCATGTCGACATCGATGATTACCAACTGGAAGAAGCTTCATGCTTCGGATTCCGAGTTGGTGGATTCCACATTGTACAGACAGCTGATTGGTTCCTTGATGTATTTGGTCAACACTAGACCAGATATTTGTTTTGTAGTCAACACGATGAGTCAGTTTATGTGTGAGCCTAAGAAGGTTCACTGGGTGGCTGCAAAACACATTTTGCGGTACTT
>APFE031285765.1:4154-44917 GCA_000404065.3 Pinus taeda | reverse complement strand
AAAAATAAATACTAACTATTTCTTCTATTAATTAAATTAAACATTATTTAAATATTAAATATTGAAAGTATTTTAGTTTGGGTGGTATTGTGAACAATTCATTTCAATAATTGACTAGTTCAACTCTCTAAATATATGTCATAATTTGTTATTAATTAGTCAATTTCTGGCATTGTCATTTATGAAATAGTTGTATTTAGTGGACAACTTTATGGAAAATATTCCAATTGATTTGGCTGATATGTTTAGACCACCACAATTATATAAATCAAATGGTTGGTAAATGTTGATACACATCAATCCATGATAAGTATCAAAACACAAACTAATTCATCATACATTTTATGTTTCTAAACCACAATCATATAAATTGAATGGTTGGTAAATGTTGATACAAATCAATCCATGATAAGCATCAAAACACAAACTGATTAATTAGTCAATTTCTGGCATTGTCATTTATGAAATAGTTGTATTTAGTGGACAACTTTATGGAAAATATTCCAATTGATTTGTGTGATATGTTTAGACCACCACAATTATATAAATCAAATGGTTGGTACATGTTGATACACATCAATCCATGATAAGTATCAAAACAAAAACTAATTCATCATACATTTAATGTTTGTAAACCACAATCATATAAATTGAATGGTTGGTAAATGTTGATACACATCAATCCATGATAAGCATCAAAACACAAACTAATTCATCATACATTTTATGTTGCTAAAATTAAAACCAGTATAGATCTATCTTAACTATGAAAAACATCAAAACACAAACTAATTCATTATACATTTCATGTCGCTAAAATTAAAATCAATATAGATCCATCTTAACTACAGATCCAACAAGCCCCCAGAGGAATCAAATCTCTTGACATGCAAACTATTTTGTATAGTGCAAAACTTAAAAGATTTGCACCTCCAAATATCTGATCCCTCTTGGGAGATGAATACTCTCTCTCGAATGCATAAATAGATTCAACCTCTTTAAAACCCGTTGAAGACTTGGACTGTATAAACATAACTTAAACATGCATTTCCAACAAATATTTGTTCTATTGAAAACTATTTTTAAAGAAAGGACCAAAATGTAAAATAATAATAGTTGAAATCATTTCCACCTTGTGCAACCTGACCATGTATTAAAAACCATAAAGAGCTAGGGTCTCAAGACGAGTAATTGAACCCTCTCCACTGAACTAGAAAACATGGAGTTGTGTCTGTGGACTGGAACACAAGCTTATCCCACATCCACATTTATTTGCCTAGTATGCCTCATCAAAGAAGCTCAATGAGAACTGAAGATTGAAATAATTCCTCATGATTCTTGGCACCTTATCAAGCATCTTACACCATCCAAAACAAAACCTTTGAAATAATGCTCCTAATATCCATGGGCATACCTTCAAAGATGAGAGCATTTTTTTGTGAACATACTTTATCATAATATTAAATTCTATATAGTGTGTGTGGGGCTAAAGAGTTTTAATGCCAACTTAGATCTATCTTAACCCTGGATTTATCAAGCATCTAGAGGGATCAAATCTCTTGAGGTGCAAATATTTCCTCAAGTTTTGCATTTAAAAAAAAAAAAAAAATTGACCTAAAGAGATTTGATCCCTCTTCACACTTGATAAACTTAGAGCTAAAATGTATCTAGGTTAGTTTAATTAAAAAGACAAAAAATGCACAACTACTATAAAGATAAATCTCATCCTTTAATTTGTGAAAACTACTAAAAATATTCTAAAATATTCTCTATAAATTAAATCAGTGCCATTTACATATAATAATTATTGATAATTTAATTAAAATTCTGAAACCATGTTTTAAAATATACAAATATATAAATACAATAACTTAAAAAATTGTTAAAGAATGTAACTAAATATTCACATTAAAAATATAGTATTTTCCAAAAATATAAACATAATAGAAAACAATATATTTCTTAAAATGATTTCCTCGTATAAATATTAAGCATCATATAGTAAACTAATAATCATATCTATTGGGTTCCGAAAATAGCGCGCTGCTTTAAAAAGCCAAAACATATAATGCCCATTTTTTCCTTTATTGAGGGGGATATATATAAACATACAGATATACCCACAAGGTATAAGAGGCGTTAAAAGTTCACAGAAAATAACACGGAGGCGTTAAAAGTTTCACACTTTAAATTCGGCCCCGAACACGAATGTAGTGATGGCATGAAAGCGAAAAAAGAGAGCAAGCAGGAATATACATGCATTGAGAGATACAAGTAAGGTTCGGCGAAAGTACCTGGTGTGCCGTGCTGTGCCGGATGACATGGGAATTGGATTTTGAAATGACGTCCTCGTTCGTTTAGGCATAAATAATTTGAGACTCTATTTCTGTCTGATATGGAAAAGATAATTTAGCAGATATACAATGTGTCAGTCTTTACAATTCGACCCCGCTGTCGGACACTATATACAGACACTCACTGCAATCATACGAAGCAAAGCAAAAAATCAAATGCGAAATTTGTTTGCTATTTCCATTCCAAATTGCAGTTAATATTTGCTGATAGTTGGAAGAATTTGATCTAATGGCTAGCGCTTCTGTTGCTTCCTCTACTCTGCCTTGTAGCAGCGTGATCAGGAGGACGGCTAATCGTCATCCTAATGTGTGGGATTATGATGTTGTACAATCTCTTAAATCGCCGTACACTGTGAGTAATTTCTTCATTTCAAAGCCACTTTCTTCTGTCAAATCAAATATTACTACTGATCATGGTCTCTATTATTTTTCAAATATTACTACTGATCGTGTTCTGTATTATTTGTCTTAATTGAACAGGATTCCTGTTACAGAGAACGCGCAGAGACTCTTATTGGTGAGATTAAGGTGATGCTTAGTGGTGAAAGAGAGTTCGTGATCACCCCATCTGCTTATGACACGGCATGGGTAGCGAGAGTGCCCTCCATTGATGGCGTTGCTCGCCCGCAATTTCCTCAAACAGTTGAATGGATTTTGAAAAACCAGTTAAAGGATGGTTCATGGGGTAATGTGTCGCACTTTCTAATCAATGTTAAATATGATTCGCAGTCTGTCAAAGGAGGAAATTCATGGCGTTCAGTCTGCAATGTTGTATTCTTTGGAGGGCATACAAGAAATGGTGGAGTGGGAAAGAATAATGGATGTTCAAAGCGAGGATGGGTCTTTCGTTGGCTCACCTGCTTCGACTGCCTGCGTCTTCATGCACACTGGAGACATGAAATGCCTTCAATTCTTGAAAATCGTGCTCGCAAAGTTTGGCAGTTTTGGTATGTATGGTCATGGAGTGCCTTCACCTTCCCTCCGTTTTTCTGTTCATATATCAGTTTAATCAATTCCTCGCATCCTGCAGTTCCCTGCCTCTATCCAGTGGATCTGCTGGAACGACTGTTGATAGTGGATAATATTGTACGCCTTGGAATTGATCAGCACTTCGAAAAGGAAATCAAGGAATCTCTCGATTATGTTTACAGGTATAATTGGAAATTTCGATTTTGCGAGGATTCCAATATTCAAGATTAACTCCTCTGTAAAATCCATTGATAAAATATGTTGCATTCAGGCATTGGAATGTAAGGGGAATTGGGTGGGACAGAGTGAATCCCATAGCAGATCTTGAGATCACTGCTTTGGGATTTCAACTCCTTCGGTTGCATAGGTACAACGTAACTCCAGGTGTGGTTTATATTGAAGTCATTCGGCTATCATGATAATATATCATTAACTGTTCTCTGCTCTGTTCTGATCTTTGGATATCGCATTATCAGCGGTTTTCGAGAACTTCAGAAACTCAAACGGACACTTCTTTTGCTCGTCTGCTCATTTCAACAAAGATGTAGCGGGCATGCTGAACCTTTATAGAGCTTCTCAGCTGGCATTTCCGGGCGAAAACATTTTGGATGAAACTAAAAGCTTTAGTAGTAAATATTTAAAAGAAGCCCTTGGGAAAAGTGAAACTTTCAGTGCATGGAACAAGAAACAGAACTTAAGGGAAGAGGTAGGAAAACATTGTGCCCGGTGCCAATGGAAATATGTCGCAACTTATTTTCTCTATGCAAGGGATTGGATTGGGTGAGTTTCTAATTTTGTTAGCCATTGCCAGATTAAATACGCGCTGGAGAATTCTTGGCATGCCAGTGTCCCTAGAGTGGAAGCAAAGAGATATTGTCAAGTTTATCGCTCAGATTATGCGCGCATAGCCAAAAGCGTTTACCAGTAAGTCAGACCGCATATGTAATTCCACTCCCATTACCTTCCTCCTTTAAAGTCTAGCATAATTTGCTCGTCCTTTTAATTCCTTGTTGATAATAGCAAATGGGACTGAGTGGGTGCTACATTTTGTCTAATATCAGGCTGCCCAACGTGCACAACCAAAAGATTTTAGAGCTAGCAAAATTGGATTTCAACATCATCCAGGCCATCCACCAAAAAGAGATGAAGAATGTCACCACGTAATTAACCAACCCTGTATTATTTGGCATATTATTTTAGAATCCACTGTACGTCTCCATAAACCGAAACTAATTACTTGAGTTCAATGATGCTCTGATTCTGTCTTGATTGTTTCTGTATCACAGCTGGTTTAAAGATTCGGAGTTCCCTCTATTAACTTTCAGTCGGCAGAGGCCAGTGGAATGTTTCTTCATAGTAGCGGCGGGCACGTATGAGCCTCAGTACGCCAAATGCAGATCCCTCTTTTCAAAAGTGGCGTGCTTGAATACTCTTCTGGACGACATGTATGACACATATGGAACTCTCGATGAATTGAAGCAATTCACTGAGGCTGTGAGAAGGTAGGTCATTGCTACAATCGCCATCATGATCTTGCACACACTGATCTATATTATTGCGTGGCTAATTATATTCTACTATATTGGCTCTTCAGATGGGACCTCTCTCTCACAGAAAACCTTCCAGACTATATGAAGCTCTGCTACAAAATCTTTTACGACATTGTTCACGAAGTGGTTCGCGAGGCAGAGAAGGAACAGGGGCGCGAATTGCTGAGCTTTTTCCGAAAGGGAGTAAGTAGTAATGCTGAATTAACGCACACACAAACCTTGTAAGAATTGGTAATAATCTTAGTATGCACTTTTACTATTTTAAACTCTTGTGCATGAGAATCGATAAGTTTTTGCTGTTCAATGCTGATCTGAATGTGGATCCATTGAATTTATCAGTGGGAAGATTATATTCTGGGGTATTACGAAGAAGCCGAATGGTTAGCCTCTCAGTACGTGCCAAGCTTGGAGGAGTACATAAAGAACGGTATCATTTCCATCGGTCAAACGACACTACTGGTGAGTGGAGTATTATTGATGAAGGGGCAAATCCTTTCGCGAGAGGCACTAGAGCAGTTAGATTATCCCGGAAGACGTGTTCTCACAGAGCTCAACTGCATCATTACCCGCCTAGCGGACGACATACAGACATATAAAGCTGAGAAGGCTCGTGGAGAATTGGCATCCAGTATTGAATGTTATATGAAAGAACATCCTGGAAGTACAGAGGAAGTGGCTGTGAAATACATGTACAGCCTCCTGGAGCCGGCAGTGAAGGAGCTGACGTGGGAGTTTCTTAAGCCGGAGGACACGTCGGATGTGGACATCCCATTCCCATGCAAGAAGATGGTGATGGAAGAAACTAGAGTGACGATGGTGATATTCAAGTAAGAAGATGGGTACAGCATCTCTAAAACAAAAATCAAAGAATACATCAGAGAGTGTTTCATTGAACCACTGCCACTCCTCCCAACTAAGACTATGTGACTTTTCCATGATAACTCTTATATTGAAAATTTATTTATTACCCTTCCTTTCAATGTATAACACATAAGCTTTCTTATCCATGATCATAGTATCATAAATGACATATGGGATGAAAGAAATAGTTACATTGCTGACATATAAAGGGAGTCCCCTTACGATACATCTATGACTTATAACCGAAATTTCGGGATACTTTGTTTTCAGCTTTAAGTTGGATATGGAGTTATGATATAATATATTTAAATTACAATCTGATATAGAGCTGTGATTGGGAGCTATTTTCGTGGACAATGATTTAATGTTTTTACAATCTGATATAGAGTTGTGATTGGGAGCTATTTTCTCTCACAATGATTTAATGTTTTTTCTTCATAGCCAGAGGAAATAATATCCTCATTCTCAAAGCGGTAATGCCGCTGGATATCTGGATATGTTTGAGGAAGAGGGAGAGGAAGTGGGAGTGGAAGAGGAAGTGGAAGTGGAAGTGAAAGGGAAAAGATTGTCTTATTCTTTTGTTTTCTTGTATTAGTTCCATTCCTAAGGCATAAATTATTGGAATAATTAAGTAATATTCATGAATATAATATCTTACTTTTATAGAAGATAAACAAAATTGTGCAGTGTAAATATTAATATTCATTAATATAAGAATATTAATGAATATAGCTTGTTATTTTTATATAAGATAAACAAAATTGTGCAGCATAAATATTAATATTGCATTGCATAACATTTTATTATATGATTTAAAAATATTAATTTGTAATTTTATGGAAACGTATATAAATTTAAACTGATAAAATATTAATTATATTAATATAATATTGTATTTAAATTTATTATTATCCCAAAATAATAGTATCATATATATATTATATATTTTAAATATTAATTAATAATTTATAATATTTTATATAAATTTTAAAAATTAATATAAAAAAACACCCGTATAACTAAAAAATAATCAGATTAATATAAAATTGTAATACATATTAAATTATATAACATCATAGTTTAGTTGATCAAAATTCTACACTCAAATATATTCAATCTTCTTCGAGCAAACTGATACTACAATAAGTTTATAAATCTTACTTTCACTATTATATTTATATTATTATTTAATGGTCACATTTGATTAGTGTGGTCATATATTTTTTAATAATTATTTATTATTTTAATGATTATAATTTATTACTGATTTCTGATTGAATTTTGTGACACTTCTATTCAATCATAGAAAAGGTAACTAAATAGATGTGCATTAATTTGTAGAATATAAAATATATTCGTAAAAAGTGAAATCATATATAATAAATAAAATTAATTGAAATTAATTATTGTAGGAAATAAAATAATGTTGCAAAAAATATATATGTTTAAGTAAAGAAATAATGTCGCAGAAAAAATAATATGATGATAAAAATTGAAAATAACACAAAAAATAAAAATAAAAATAATTTGAATGAACCTTATTATATTCACACTCTAATGCACCATTTATCCTTCAGTTTTAAGCAAGAAGGGTTTTTTTTTTTATGTTAATACATATCCATTAATATTGTCTTGAATCTTCAATTTGATCTTCTTCACCAATTCAAACTCCAAATTTCTCTTCCCTAAGCCTCTTTCATAATACATTAAGCATTTTTTATAGAGAGACTAACATAAATAAAATCCATTATTATTTAGAGTAAAAATAAAATTTATGAGTCAAGTAGAATCTAGTTCCAATTTAGAGAGCAAGAATCCTAGCTAAATAGAACTTATACTATCAACATAAAGAATGAAAGTAAGATTTAGTTCACTATTAATTAGAATGAATCCCAATTAATTCGACTACATTACATAGCCAAAATATTCTTATAGATGAGTTTATCTAATTAGTTTATATCTAATCTCAATTTTATATGTTCTTTCATATTCTATTAATAAATTTGGAGAATAATTCCAACGAATATAATTACTTGTTTTCTCATTTATAATTTTTTATTCAAAATATGAAATTTTTTATATATTATAAAATATTCCTAAATTAGATGATAATTTCAATATAATTTTATATATAACACTACCAAAACACATATTTTTTCTGATAATATTGTCAAAAATACACTATATTTCGGATTCATCATCTCCTTTCAAACAAAAATATTTTTAATTTTAGATTCATAATCTCCCTTTAAACAAAGATATTTTTAATTTGATAAGAATTAACCATCTTCATTTAGTTTAGTACTTTAGCATTCAATCATGCTCATTTCATATAATACTTCAAAAATAAATCATGTTCACTTGAAATAATACTTCATAAATTAGTCATATTGGCTTGATACATAGTACTTCATGAATCTAATCTAATTATGTTCATTTGATGTACTTTCTACATGTTTTCAACTTAAGTACTTTATTAGATTTTTATTTCAAACCTTCATTAAATTATTTATTTTCTCTCTCTCTTTTTATAATAGGAAAAAAATCACATAAGCATTATCTATTCGCATTGATATTACCAACACTATAACTAGAGAAAATATCACCATATTAACTTTTCAAGCAGAGGGAAACTTATTAATATTCTCTAAAATATAAATCCCACAAACCATCTTTAAAGTACTAAAAAATATTTCTTCCATAAAAAAATATATGCAATATAAAAATAAATATAATGTTATAGATAAAAGTAAAAAAAATATGAAATATAAAAGATATATATGTCGTAGATAAAAGTAAATAATAAGGCTTTCATATCATCTTCCAAATTAAATTATGATTATTAGTCCACAAAGTTAACATTATTTGTTCCACAAAAACATAGGGATGTTACATTTTACTTTTGATTGTTGAATATAATCAATTAATATTTTATTATTAAATTCTCACTTATTTTATCAATTAAATTCTCACTTATTTTATCAATGTAAGTTAATATTTCACGCATATTTCATGCTATAAAGTCTGAAGAAAAAAAAGTTGTCACTAGACATAGGGATGTTACATTTTACTCTTTTAAGTGTTGAATATGAATCAATTAATATTTATTATTAATTTATTATTTCATTTTATCATAAAGTTAACATCTCATGCATATTTTAGATTGTGAATTTTCAAGCAAAAATCATACTATAACATAAATTGGTGATTGTAATAATTATTAGAAAATAAAGATTTAGAACTAATATTTACTATTTGCATAACAAGAATTATGAATATGTATTTTAAATTTACAGTAGAAATTTATAAAAGTTTTCATAGTAATTATTTGTGGTAGAGTTTTACAGTTGATTTTTTTATTAAATTTGTACAATATATTTTTATAGCAATTTTTATGGCAGATTGTGATAGAAATGTTATGATGGAAACGTTATGTGGCAATTTTTTGTAGTAGGAGCAAAAGAGAATCATGCAAGTATTTTAACAAGAAATATGCAAATATGGTCTACTATCAAGTTAGGTTTCAAATAATATTGGTCTAATTATGTCTCCAAACCTCATTTTTTTTTCAATTTTTTGTTTCCTTTTTTTTAATGAAATAGGTAGGATAGATGAATAGATGAAGATTATAATTAGACTGAGTTAAATTATTGTGTGGATTAAGAGTGATTTAAGTGTGATTGAGTCACATAATTCATGTAAACCATATTGAATTCAATACGCACTTGCTTATAATAATATATCAGCGAAGGAATAAGAAATGCATTAATATACCATGGTTCTAAAGTAGAGATCATGGATTTTCTTTGAAATCCATCATTATGAGGTTAATGAATCAATTAATTCCGAAAAAAAAAATGAGACAAGACTGTGAGGTTTGAGGACGAAGAGCTAGGGTTTCAAGCTTCTGCAAGTGTTGAACTCCATGGAGGGGTGCAAAGCGGGGGAGCTCCACTCCCTCCTATAAGCAGGCTCTGGCCAGCTGAGGTAAGAAACCAATAGAAACTACCAGAGCTCCTTTAGAAGAAGGGAAAAGGAACATGGAAGAGGAATATGATTTAACCAAAACAAGGGAGGACAATAGAACAAAAGAAAATGAGGAAGAAGACAAGAGAAAGGGAGCAGAAAACAAAATGCAAAAGGGAACATGTAAACCTAAGGTTGAGCTTACATCCAGAGTTCTTTTAAATGATCCTGCTCTGTAGGTGCACATGGACCACATGCGGACCTATGCTATCATTTGTAAATTCATGGGATTATGGCCCACTGAAAAGGCACTACAAGTGTGGATTAAATACCATTGGAAACCAAAAGGAAGCATAGACTTACATCTTGGGTCAAAGGGTTTCTTCACTGTGGTCTTTACAAATATTGAGGATGGAGATGGGGTGTTTGAAGGAGGGCCCTACTTCTATGCCGTAGCAGGCCTCTACATGTAGCTGTGGATGATGAATTTTGTCCTGGAGTGTGAGACTTTCACTTCGGTCCCGGTTTATGTATGACTCTACTCCCTAACTATTGATTACTGGCAAACATAATCATTATCTGCCATAGGAAACAAATTAGGGAATTTTTTCAAAGATTCTAAGGCCACGAGAAGGGGAAAATATACTTCCTTCGCAGGAATTTGAGTGGAGATGGATCCCTCTAGAGCTCTACGGGATGAGGTCATCTAGGAAGTTTTTGATGAAAATGGGTGCAAACAGTAGGTTATGAACATATTCCTTTTAGATGTCGCAGGTGCCATGAGCATGGGCATGTATTTAGAGATTGCCCTCTCAGTAAAATAGAGAACAAAAGTAAAGCTACTACAGTGAAAGACACTGAAAACTTTCACAAAGTGGGATATAGAGGAAAAGGGGGCTAAAGCAACATCAAACAGAAGGGCAATAGGCCAGTCTGAACAGGTTCCAAGTACTAGAAGAAGAGGAAGAGATAACAAAGGTAGATCAAGTAATGAAAGGAAGCCCAAGGGAGAAGGAGAAAGAAGAAGATAGTGAAAAAACACAGGATATTAATAAACAAAAAGAGACTATGTTGAGAGATGGAGAACTGGAAATGGACCAAGAAATGACCCAGAGTGAGATGGAAATGGAAGACCATGAACTATAGGAGACTCTTGATAGAGAACACCTAGATCTGGAAGGGTTCTTGAAATAGGGGACCATGGGAAGGGTAGACTCACTACCTCAAGAAGAGTTCAACAGAGTACAACAGTTGTTCCTATGGAAAACTCAGGCTAAAGGGCTGGAAAGGCAAAGAAACAATGAAAGGAAGGGCAATGAAGGTGTGAAAACTATGAAAACCACACCAGGATTAGCTCCTAGAAACACAGGAAAGAAAATAGGCAGAGAAAAGCAGAATGAATTATTGATGGAATGTGGAAAGCTAATGATAGATTCAGGTAAGATGAAAGACCTAACTAGCTACTCCTTTACAAATCTTTCATAATGAAGTTCACATCTTGGAATATCAGAGGTCTAGGTAGTAAAAGAAATCAAAGAACACTTAGCAATAAAATGAAACAAGAAGCTTCATATATGATCTTTATCCAGGAAACTAAATGTTCCATTCAAAAAATAAAGGAAATTCACAGCAAATGGCTCAATAAATTTGAGTTTCTAGAAGTCAAAGCAGATAATACAGAAGGAGGAATACTCACTCTTTGGAACCCCCAAAAGATTGTTATAATAGATGCTGAGGCATATAGGAATTATTTATCAGTGGTTATTCAGCCTGTGGGAGATAGGGAGACCTATCTCGTCATGAATGTTTATGGCCCCCAAAGACTAGATGATAAACTCAGGTTTCTAGATTTTCTTGTGGAACTAAGAGATAGACATGTAGGAGTACCATGGATCATGGGTGGGGACTTCAACATGATGAGATCACTTTCAGAGAAAAAAGGGGGAACCATAACTTTAAGTAAAGATTCTATAGCACTTCAAACTTTTATAGACAATATGAAGCTAGTTGACACTGATATGAGTAATGGCCTCTTTACATGGAACAATAAAAGAGGAGGAGAGTCTCAAGTAGCCTCAAAGTTAGACAGATTCATAATCTCAGAGGACCTTGTGCTCACTGATAAGGAAGTGATAGTGAAAATTCTCCCCTTTGGAGGCTCGGACCATTGGCTTGTACAACTTGAGGTTCAGGGTATTGGTACCCCCAAGAACAAACCTTTTAGATTAAAAGTATCTAGCTCACCCACCCAAATTTCATCAGTAACATTACAAAATGGTGGACAGAAGATCTTCATATTCGGGGTACAAGAATGTTTCTGCTACACAAAAGACTAAAGCACATCAAGCTCAGACTCAAAGACTGGAACGAGAATGAATTTGACAATATTTTTGAAGTGGAAAAAGCTGTTCAAGACAAAATGCAACAACTAAATCAAGCCCTTATCATGGATGGCTTTGATAGAGTCAGAAATGACAAGTCACCAAACATCATCAAGACTAGGAGAACTTATGTAAACAAGAGGAAGTATTTTGGAGACAAAATATAGAGTTCAATGGCTAAAAGAAGGAGAGCGAAACACTAGATTTTTCCGCAGATCCACAATGGCGAACAGATCTCATAATAGGATCTCTTCGATCAAGGACGAGGGAGGTCATCTACTTAATTCCCATGAAGATATAGAAACTGTGTTATTTCAACACTTTCAAGGCATAACAAAGGGAACCATTTCAGATAGAGATCATTTTATCAGGGACTTAACAAGGCATAAACCTAGGCTAGTAACAAGAGAGGATAATTTCAATCTTAATAGGCCAGTGACTGAAGAGGAGGATAGTGAGGTCTCAAAGAAATGCATAATTGTAAAGCACCAGGCCCTGATGGTTTCAATGTGGATTTCTTTAAAGCTTGCTGGAACATTGTTAAACAAGATATTCTGAATGCAGTGGAGGATTCCAGGATGAATGGAACCATTTTGAAGGTGCTCAATACTTCCTTCATCTCCTTGATCCCCAAACAGGACAATGCTGAGACTCTAGACAAGTTTAGACCCATAGCTTTGTGCAATGTGGTGAACAAGATAATATCCAAAGTTGTTGCCAATAGACTCAAACCCCTTCTTCCTACTCTAACTTCTATGTAGCAATCGGGTTATGTGGAGGGTAGACAAATTCTCAATAACATCATTCAGGCACATGAGGTGGTGCATTCATTGTTAAGCAATATAAAGGTTGGAATGATTATGCAATTGAACCTAGCCAAAGCTTACGATAAGTTGAATTGGACCTATATCAGGAAGGTCCTTCTAGCCTTTGGATTTGATCATAACTGGGTAAGATGGGTTATGACCCTAGTAAATTCTTCTAGCTTTTCTATTCTGGTTAATATTTCTCCTTCCAAGACTTTTACTCCTTCAAGAGGCCTCAGGCAGGGAGATCCACTCTCTCCCTTTCTCTTTATCCTCATGATGGAAGGACTTGGTTGGTCTATCAAGTATGTGAAAGAAGTTGGTAACATCAAGGGTCCCCAACTTTATGATACTAGATAGGCTTTGACCCATCAACAATTTCTTGATGATACTATGCTACAGGGAATCCCCACGGTTAAAGAAGCACTAGCTTATAAACAAATCTTATGTGACTTTGCCATGGCTACAGGTATGGAAGTAAATCTCTCCAAATCTAATATTTTTTTCATTAATACTAATATTACTATTCAGAGAAATATCTCCAGAATTCTAGGCTTTCAAAGGGATGTCCTTCCTTCCAAATACTTGGGATTTCCTCTAACTAATAAACCTTTGCACAAGAGCATTTGGGAGTCATTGATTAATAAGATGCAGGATAAAATCAGGAAATGGACTATTAGATCTTTAAACCTGACAAGTCAGTTGGTGCTCACAAAAGTTGTACTTCAATCAATCCATGTCTTCATGCTTTTAGCCCTTCTAGATCCAAAAGGAGTTTTGCAACAATTTAGAACCATTCAAAGAGACTTTCTTTGGGGTAAGGGGGAGGAGAGAAACAAATGGGCCTTGGTAGCTTGGGATAAAATTTTCAACCCTAAAAGCCATGGGGGTCTTGGATTGGATGATCCAGAAGTACTAAGCAAAGTTTTAGGGGCAAAATTATGGTGGTGTTGGGTAAAAGATACAAAGGCTCAGTGGGCTAGTATTTGGAAAGAAAAATACGCCAACACTTGGCAAGATAATTATCACATAAGGATGACTGGCATCATAAAAGGATCCTACATATGGAATAAGGCCTGGGAGAATAGAGACTTAGTACAGAAAAATAGCTTCTGGGAAATCAGAGAGGGAGATCTTGCTTTGTTTTGGGAGGATAAATGGAAACAAGAACCTACACTGTTAAGAGAGGACTTTCTGGACCTCAAGAAAGGAACTAATACCAAAGGGTTACTTAGGGTGAAAGATTTTTGGGATCAAACTAATAGTGAAGAAAAGTGGAGAACCTGGAAGAATATAGACTACAGGGATGATAGCCCCTTGAAATCAAATGCTGAGGCACTTCTGAAAATGTTGGACCAAAGGGAAATTTTAGTTTCAGAGGGGCATGACCAACTTAGATATGGCAACAATAATGAAGGTACCTTTAATCTTAAGGAGGCAAATGCATAATCCTTGATATGACTCCAATGTACAAGACAAGCATTGGTAGAACCTATGGAGGCATCAAGGATGGATGAAAATCAAACTCTTCATGTGGCTAGTACATCATAAAAAAATTCTGACTTGGGAAAGCATTCAGAAGAGGGGTGTTCTAGGACCTTCTAGATGCTAACTCTGTGAAGCCCAAGAGGAAACAATGGAGCACCTTCTCAATAATTACATTTTCACCTCTAGGTTGTGGGATACTTTGTTATAAAATTATATATTACGACGCAATGGAACACATAAAATATTGGAGAAATATAAACACAGAAAACACATAAAACAAGAGAGATACAGATATATGTGGTTCACCTAGTTTGGGCTACGTCCACCCCGAACAGCCAGTCCTTCCTTTATATTATCCAGCAAAATGAAGAGACAAAACCTACAGTAGATCCCCTATAATATCCTCTATTTTCTCTCACAGACTCACCTCTCTGTTTCTCGCTCACAAAATACACACCTATTACATAGACTCAAATACAATGCCCTCATAAAGAGAGGGGTTTCTTCTAGAGAAAAAAACCCTAAACTAAACATAAGTTCTACCATCAGATCATCCGCCTAATGAACGGCCTAGATTGACTAGAACTTAGTATACTTTTACAAGGAAAATTTACATCTATTTTTAGCTTCAGGGGCGCTTCCCCCGAACCCCCGCCGGGGGACCGCTGGCCCCCGGACCCCCCAGCCGAGGGGGATCGGACCCCCGCAGGGGGGACAAGCCCCCCTTGCACCCCCCCGCGTGGAGGGGTGTACAAACTTCTTGGGGTATACATTCGAATGAAACAAAGACCTTTGAACAATCATGCTCCACACACATCAATCTCCCACTTGGAGAATGATTGTAGTAACTCTACCGCTGCTTCATTTGCTAGACAATGACTCCTCTTTGGACTTGGTTGTTTCTCATCTTCATCATCATCCTTGAAGACCAATTGAAACTGAGCATATTCTCAGTTTCTCCCTAGTTACAACTTTTGTTAGCATATCTGTAGGATTTTGGCTAGTGTGTATCTTTTTCGACTTCAACTCTCCATCTTCCAACACTGATCATATGAAATGGTACTTGAGTTGTATGTGTTTAGTCCTGGAATGAAATGCTGAGTTCTTTGAAAGATGAATGGCACTTTGGCTATCACTGTATAACGTGCCCATATCATGCTCCTTACCCAATTCACCCATAAACCTTTGTAACCAAATCATTTCTTTACTAGCCTTTGTAGCAGCAACATACTCTACTTATGTTGTTGAAAGTGCAACAACACTTTGGATTTTTGAAACCCAACTGACAGTTGTTCCACCAACAGTGAATACATATCCTGTAGTGCTCCTCCTATTATCTTTGTCACTTGCCATATTTGCATCAACATATCCCTGTAGAGAAATGTTTGAACCACCAAAGCATAATGCTTGATCTATGGTACCTTTCAAATATCTGAGAATCCATTTCACTACCATCCAATGTTCATTTCCTAGATTGTTCATGTCCCTGCTTACAACTCCCACTGCATGTGCAATACCAGGCCTTGTGCAGACCATTGCATACATTAAGCTTCCAACTGCTGATGCATATGGAACTTTAGACATATAATCCATGTCTTCTTGGGTCTTTGGGCACATTTCCTTGCTAAGTTTAAAATGGCTAGCAAAAGGTGTACTAATTGGTTTTGCCTTGTGCATGTTAAACCTTTTCAACACCTTTTGTATGTACTCATTCTGAGACAATGTTAATTTACGATTTTTCCTGTCTCTAGTTATTCTCATACCAAGGATTTGTTTTGCAGCTCCCAAATCCTTCATTGCAAATGAATTTGCCAATTTTCTTTTGAGCACATTTATTTCCTGTATGTTAGATCCTGCAACAAGCATGTCATCTGCATACAATAACAATATAATATAGCTACCATCATTTTGCTTTTTCAGATAAACACAATGATCAGAGTGACATCTAGTATAACCTTGTTCAAACATAAACTTTTCAAATTTTAGATACCATTGCCTTGGAACCTATTTTAATCCATACAAGCTCTTCTTCAACTTGCACACTAGTTCCTCCTTCCCTTTCACCTCATATCCTTGTGGTTGCTGCATATATATCTCTTCCTCCAAATCCCCATGGAGAAAGGTTGTCTTTACATCTAACTGCTCAAGATGCAAATCTTCAGCTGCTGCTAGACTTAAAATAGTTCTGATTGAAGTCATTTTAACAACAAGAGAAAATATTTCATCAAAAGCAATACCTTTCTTCTATGCAAGCCCCTTCACCACAAGTCTAGCTTTGTACCTCTATTTTCCTCCATCTTGTTCCTTCAGCCTGTAAACCCATTTATTCTTCAATGTAGTTTTTCCTATAGGCAACTTGACTAAGTCCCAAGTTTCGTTATGCATTAAGGAGTCCATCTCTTCTTCCATGGCTACCTCCCACTTCTTCTTTCTTTCAACCTGCATTGCTTCTTCATAACATTCGGGTTCACGAGAATCAGTCAACAATAAATAATATAATGAAGGAGAGTATCGTTCAGGGGGTCTACTTATCCTGGTAGATCTTCTAACACCACTTTCAGGTGTTTGTGGTGCCTGTTGTTGTTGTGGTTGTTGTTGTTGTTGTGGTTGTTGATTATTATTATTTTTAGGCACCTTTACTTTTTCCGTGATTTCATCAAAGACTACATATTCCTTGTTTTCTTTTTCCTGTTTCTTTTCCTGCAACTGATTCTTATACAAGACCTTTTCATTGAATATTACATCTATGCTCCTAATGATTTTGTGATTTTCATAATCATATAAGCAATAGCGAAAATCATTAACACCATATCCAATAAAGGTACATTTCTTTGACTTTGCCTCAAGCTTTGTTCTATTTTATTTATCAATATGGACAAAGGCCTCACAACCAAAAGGCTTTAAAAAATAGTACTTTACCTTTTTACCTTTCCATGCTTCCTCTGGAACACCACCATCTAAGGAATTTAAAGGCCCTTTATTTATTAGATAAACAACAGTATCTACAGCATCTGCCCAAAACTGTAAAGGCAATCCTGCATGCAATCTCATGCACCTTGCATGCTCCATGATTGTTCTGTTCATCCTTTTTGACAAACAATTTGCTTGTGGTGTTCCTGGAACTGTCTTCTCTCTGCGAATTCCATGCTTTGAACAGTACCTATCAAACTCTTTGCTACAATATTCACCTCCATTGTCTGATCTAAGACACTTCAATTTCTTTCTTGTCTCAATCTCAACCAAAACTTTCCATTTCTTGAAAGTATCAAATACATCAGATTTATTATTAATACAATAAATCCAAATTTTTCTAGTGGCATCATCAATAAAAGTAACATAATAACGAGAGCCACCGAGAGATGATACCTGAGTAGGTCCCCATACATTTGTATGCACAAGCTCTAATTTTTCGCTCTTTTTTCTTTCCCAACTCTAAGAAATCTGAATCTCTTATGTTTTCCATCAATGCAATTCTCACAGAAATCCAAATCAACATTCTTCAAACCCGACAACAAATTCCTTGAGTGAAGAATCTTCATCCCCTTTTCACTCATGTGTCCAAGCCTATGATGCCATAATGTTGTATCTGCGCCTTTGGAATTTAAAGCATTAACAGAGTTATAAATACCATTGCATAAATACAATGTACCAACCTTTTCGCCTTTTCCTATTACTAGGGCTCCTTTGGTAACCTTCCAAGCTTTATCTATGAAAGTTGTCACACAACCTTCACCACCTAACTGCCCTATTGAAATCAGATTTTTCTTTAGATCTGGAACATGCCTTACCTCTTTAAGTAGCCATTGGTTTCCATTCTGCTATTTTACGAGAACCTCACCCATTCCAACAATTTTACAGAGTTTATCATCACCCAAACGAACTTGTCCAAAATCTCCTTGGACATAGTCATGAAAGTATTTCTTATCAGGTGTGGCATGGAATGAGGCCCCTGAATCTACCACCCAAGAATCAGTAGTATTTTCGAAAGAAAGAATCAAAGCATATTGTAACACCTCACCTGTCACATTTGCTTCATGATTGTTTTCTTGCTGTGCATCTCCTTATTTTCCCTTCTGAGATCTACAGTCTTTCTTTAGGTGTCCTTTCTTTCCGCATTTCCAGCACACTATCCCCGATCTGGACTTGGATCTGCCTTTCCTTGATTTACTAGGATATCTTGAGCTCTTTCCTCTTTCCATTTTTCTTCCCCTAGACTCTGCACTCAAAGCATTACTCGATGTCTCACCAGAGCTTTTCCATCGCATTTCCTCACTAAGGATAGCACCGAAAACATCATCAAACTTTAAAGTACTAGATCTAGAAACAAAGTTACTAATGGCCATTACTAAACCATTCCAACTTTCTGGTAATGAGCACAAGAATAACAGAGCTCTAACTTCATCATCAAGGTTTACCCCTACAGAACATAACTGACTTGTAACAATATTAAAATCATTTAAATGGTCTGCAACAGATCCACCTTCCGACATCTTCATATTAAATAACCGTTTCATAAGAAATACCTTATTTGAGGCCGAGGGTTTTTCATATAGTTTCTCCAACGCTTTAATCAAACCCTCTGTTGTTGTTTCCTTCGAAATGTTGAAGGCGACCGACGCTGCAAGGCACAACCGTATTGTTCTGAGTGCCTTTCTGTTGAGAAGGTTTCATTCTTCATCTGTAATACCCGTAGGCATCTTTGATTTTCCACCCAATGGTAGATATATATCTTTCTGATACAGATAACCTTCCATCTGCATCTTCCACAGCAACAAGTTTTGGCCGTTAAATTTCTTGACCCTAAACTTACTATCTTTCGCCATTGCTCCCACTCGAACAAGGAACCCTTCTTTCCTACGAGTTTATCAACCAAATAGACCTTCGGCTCTGATACCAGTTGTTATAAAATTATATATTATGAAGCAATGGAACACATAAAATATTGCAGAAATATAAACACAGAAAACACATAAAACAAGAGAGACACAAATATACGTGGTTTACCCAGTTTGGGCTACGTCCACCCCGAACAGCCAGTCCTTCCTTTCTGTTATCCAGAAAAATGAAGAGACACAACCTACAATAGATCCATTGTAATATCCTATGTTTTCTCTCACAGTCTCACCTCTCTATTTCTCGCTCACAGAATACACACCTATTCCACAGCCTCAAATATAATGCCCTCATAAAGAGAGGGGTTTCCTTCTAGGGCAAAAAACCCTAAACTAAACATAATCTCTACTGTTAGATCATCCGCCTAATGAACGGCCTAGATTGACTAGAAATTACTATACTTTTACAAGGCAAATTTACATCTATTTTTAGCTTCGAGGGCGCTGCCCCCGAGCCCCCGCCGGGGGAATGCTGGCCCCCAGACCCCCCAGCCGGGGGGGATCGGCCCCCTGGACCTCCACGGGGGGGGGACAAGTCCCCCCTGCACCCCCTCGCATGGAGGGGTGTACAAACTTCTTGGGGTATACATCCGGCTGAAACAAAGACCTCTCAACAATCATGCTCCACACACAACAATCTCTCACTTGGAGAATGATTATAGCAACTCCACTGCTGCTTCATTTGCTAGACAATGACTCCTCTTTGGACCTGGCTATTTATCATCTTCATCATCATCCTTGAAGACCAATTGAAACTGAGCATATTCTTAGTTTCTCCCTGGATACAACTTTTGTTAGCATATCTGCAGGATTCTGGCTAGTGTGTATCTTTTCTGGCTTCAACTCTCCATCTTCCAACACTGATCGTATGAAATCGTACTCGAGTTGTATGTTTTTAGTCCTGGAATGAATTGTTGAGTTCTTTGTAAGATGAATGACACTTTGGCTACCACTAGAGGGGTGTACAAACTTCTTGGGGTATACATCTGGCTAAAACAAAGACCTCTGAACAATCACACTCCACAGACAACATACTTTTGCCACAATTTTCCAATAGACAGTTAGGGACAAAGGAAGCATTATCAATACCTTAAATAACTAGAGATGAAACTTCTTTGATTATGAATTTCTTTGCTCATCTTTGGCTTTAACTCTAAGCTTCATAATATGGAATGTTTGGAAAGAAAGGAACAACATAATCTTGAAAAATGAAAAAAGTTTCTCCCAATGCATTTTTGAGTAGATCTTAAGATAGCTTAAGCAGATGGTAGGTACTTTAGTGTGAACTTCCCCAAAGAATCCACCTTCAGAAACTGAAATGCAGATACTTTTTTAGTTGGGTATGCAGGGGCTTATACCACAGGGCATGGATAGGAAGGTAATGAAACTGGACAATAAGCAGGATTACTAGCATCCTCCCCCTCACGATTTTTTGAAATACAACATTGATGGGGCCTCAAAAGGCAACCCAGGTATTGTTGGTTTTGGAGGGGTGTTAAGGGATGAAAATGGCTACATCCTTTTTATTTTCTATTGCCATTTGGGAAGAGCTACTAACAATATGGTGGAATTAATGGTAGTTGAGCAATGTTTAGAATTCTTGAAGCAGGATAATCTCCAAAATATAATAATTGAAGCTAATTCTGAGTTAATAATTAACTCGGTCAGGAGAATCTGTTGTGGCATGGAGCCGGAAAAAGTCTCAAAACACTGGAGGTTGCTTCAGGTCTTTCAAAGGATTTAGTTTCACCTCCTGTGCTTACGTACCCTGAGTTTTACTCATGTGCGAAGGATGACAAATAAATTGGCGGACATTCTGGCTAATCAATGGGTGCTCTGCACCAAAAGAAGGGTCAAGTTGAGTTGGCAAGAGATGCCTCATAATAGATTAAGGGATAATTGTTGTTGTCTAAATGTGGATCCATTGCATTTATCAGTGGGAAGATTATATTCTGGGGTATTACGAAGAAGCGGAAGGGTTAGCCTCTTAGTACGTGACAAGGTTGGAGTACGTAAAGAACAGAATCATTTCCATCGGTCAAAGCACACTTTTGGTGAGTGGAGTATTATTGATGAAGGGACAAATCCTTTCATGAGAGGCACTAGAGCAGTTAGATTATCCTAGACGACGTGTTCTCATAGAGCTCAACTGCATCATTACCCGCCTAGCGGACGATATACAAACATATAACGCTGAGAATCTTGTGGAGAATTAGCATCCAGTATAGAATGTTATATGAAAGAACACCCTGGAAGTACAAAGGAAGTGGCTGTGAATTACATGTACAACCTCTTGGAGCCGATAGCAAAGGCGTTGACATGGAAGTTTCTTAAGCTGGAGGACATGTCAGATGTGGACATCCCATTCAATGCAAGAAGATGGTGATGGAAGAGACTAGAGTGACCATGGTGATATTCAAGGAAGAAGATGGTACAACATCTGTAAAACAAAAATAAAAAAAACAGCAGAGAGTGTTTCATTGAACCAATGCCACTCCTCCCAACTAAGACTATGTGACTTTTTCAAGATAACTCTTATATTGAAGATTTATTTATTACCCTTCCTTTCAATATATAACACATAAGCCTTCTTATCCATGATCATAGTATCACAAATGACACATGGGATGAAAGAAGTATTTACACAGCTGACATATAAAGGGAGTCCCCTTATAAGATATATAACTTATAACCAAAATTTCGGGATATTTTGGTTTCAGCTTTAAATTATATAGTTGGATATGGAGTTATGATATAATATATTTAAATTACAATCTGATTTAGAGCTGTGATTGGGATCTATTTTCTCGGAAAATGATTTAATTTTTTTACAATCTGATATAGAGTTGTGATGGGGAGCTATTTTCTCTCACAATGATTTAATGTTGTTTCTTCATAGCGAGATGAAATAAAATCCTCATTCTCAAAGCCGTAATGCTTGAAATCCAGCGGCAATGGATATGTTTGAGGAAGTGAACATGAAAAAAGTGTTAATGCAGGAAAATACTTAACTGGCACACGCAATTCTCAAGGGAAATGATTTTCTTATTCTTTTATTTTTTTTTGTATTAGTTCAATTTCAAAAGCATGAATTATTAGAATAATCAAGTAATATTCATGAATATAGCATGTTACTTTTACCTAAGATAAACAAAATTGTGCAGTGTAAATATTAATATCTTTATATTAATGAAAATAGCTTGTTACTTTTATATAAGATAAACAAAATTGTGCAGCATAAATATTAATATTGCATTGCATAACATTTTATTATAGATTTGAAAATATTAATTTGTATTTTATGGAAATGTTATATGAATTTAAATGATAAAACATTAATTATATTAATATTAATATTGTATTTGAAATTATTATTATATATTTAAAACATTAATTAATAATTTATAAATTATTATAATAAATTTTAAAGATTAACTATTAAAAAACACAGCATATAACTAAAAAAGTTAATTATATTATTATTAAAGTTGTATTACTATAATAATTATATAACATCATAGTTTAGTTGATCAAAAGTTTACACCCAAATATATTCAATCTTTTCTAGCAAATTGATACTACAATAAATTTATAATCTATACATTCACTATTATATTTACATTATTACTTTAATGGTTACAATCCTTATTTACAATAAGTTTATAAATCTTATATATTCACTATTATATTTATATTATTATCTTAATGGTCACGTTTGATTAGGTGGTCATATATTGCTCAATAATCATTTATTAATTTAGTGATTATACTTTATTACTGACCTTTGATTGAATTTTGTGACACTTCTATTCTTTCCATCACTATTATATTTACATTATTATTTTAATAGTGACAATCAGGCATTGGAAATTTACGTCCTACAATAAGTATTTTAAGTTTTAGTACGTATTTTACAGTTGGTGAAATTTTTTGCACATCAAATCTAGCATCTAAAATATATTGGGGTCCCGTTAGTCATTCTAACATTTAATTAAAAATCCACATCGTAAAAGTCTATTGTACCAAAATTTATTAATCCCCAAAATTATATTTTATAACCAAGATTGAGTTTACAAATACGGGAATTTACTAATCCCCAAAATTATATATTTATTTATTATTTATGACATAATTTAATGACCTATTTACTAGCATTGGATTTCACTCTCTTGTGAAACATCTTTAGAATTTACTAGGGTCCACTTAGTCCACTTACCACTTTCGCCTTTAGAATTTACCATGGTCCAGTTACCACTTTCACCTTTTGCATCTAACCTTATGTGGTTTGATGAATTATGTGTTTTATGGTTTTACATTTTCCTTTATGATTTCTCTTTCTTTCTAATTGGGAAAAGCAATAACATCCATGCAATCTTTTAATTTACCCTACTTCACTGTTGAATTTGCTTTTACCCTATTGCAATGTTGAGTGTTGAATTTGTTAGCCTATGAATATGGCATGCTTAAAAACTATTAGACAGCCTATGAGGTATGCCTATGAGGTATGTACTCTTTATTTACTTATGCCATTAGTTTATTGTAAAACCTAAAAAATACATACAAGTTATGTAAAATTTGATATGGTATACAACCCTAGGGAAATTTTGAAGTAAATTAAGGCATGGTTGCTTTTGATTTTGTTGATTGCTTTTGATTTTGTTTTTATCCTACTACAGTGTTGAATTTGTTAGCCTCTAAATGTGACATGCTTTCAGGTTCAAAACTGCTAGACTGGTGGTATCAGCCAATGAGGCATGTACTCTTTATTTACTTATGTTATGTCATTAGTTTATTGTAAAACCTGAAAAATACTTAAAATTTATGTAAACTTTGATATGGTGATGCAAGCCGCAACCCGCAAAACCCAGAATCTTTAAACTCTGTCTATGCATATAACCATGCATTGCAATACACAATAAATCTAGCATATTATCCCTGATAAATGTTAAAAGCTCTCAGACAATACATATGCACCCAAATCACTGAAATAATTAATTAAGAAATAAATTATTTACAAGAGAAATCATGGCCTATTCATAGCCTCTTCTTCTTCATACTCACTCATCCATCTACATCTATTCCCTATCCATCTATATCTATATCTTCCTCCATCTCTCCTTCTTTGTCTCTCTATCTCACCTAACAGAAACACATGCACTCTCTCTCTCTCTTCAAATCTATCTATCTCTCCCTTCCTCCCTCTATCCCTATATTCTTCCCTCTCTCCCCCTTCCATCTATATCACAATCTACCTTTCTATCTCCTTTTTCATGTCTCTATATCACCCCGCAAACATACATATTATTTCTCCATATATATCTATATCTCCCGCCCTCTCCTTCTCCCTCTCCCTCTATGTCTTCCCCTTCTCTTCCTCTGTCTTCATTTATATCTCTAGTCCCACCTACTCTCCTATTTCTCTCTCTCTCCATCTCCCTGTCACTCCCTTTCCCTGTCTCCACCTCTCTCTCTATATATGTCTTTCTTCTTATCTCACTCTCTTGCCTCTCCTAGCTCCATATCTCTCTCTCCCTCACTCTAAAGTCCTCTCTCTCTTCTTTTCTCTCCCAATTCCCTCTCTCTCTCTCTCTCAATTATATTCTCTCCCTATTTTTTAATTTCACAATACTACGAAAATGAATACGTAGCATTGCGGTAAAAGAGTGTCTAAAAATGCCATAAGTAATCCTGAAGATTGCATTTTTTGCAATTGAAACATAATTTGAAACTACAAAAATTTATGAAATTTAAAATAGTAGCAACAAAATAATTACTCGCATTTTAACAAATTTTGAAACACAATATCTAATTTCCAAAATTTTGTAAAGAATTTTTTATAACAATAGTAATTTTTTTTCAAAATGTATAAACTAAATAGAATCCAATTATTAGCTTTGAAAACAAATTACAATATATCTTTCTATAATAAACGACTCTAATTTAAGATAACAAATAAGAAACCATTTCTCAATTGCAATCATAGAACTATAACTTCATTAAATTCCAAACCAAGGTGGGCAGGCTAGCTTTGTACCATATCACTCGCTAGGCATTGAAACTGTTATCTACTATGCCATAAATAAGAAATGACATTCTAACCACACATGACCAGAGTAATTGCAAATAAAAATCATCACTCAATATTAATCATAGCTCTATAACACCACTAAACTAGTTATGTACTTTAGTATATGTATCAAATTGAACAAAACATATTGCACCAGAATTTTCTAGAAATGCAATAATTAAATCTTCCATAGTCACTCATTTTGGAATATAAATTGCAAGTATATATTCAAAGATAAAATTACTATGAGATCTAGAGATGCATTTAACATCTCATTATTTAAGCATTACAATCTATAGAAATTCTTTCTCACTAGAGACATGGTGAATCAACAAATTTAACATCTAAATCACACAAAAAAATATGTTTCATGTTTACCTTTGACAGCCATTCAGTGTTCTATGCATTTGAACAAAGATATTCCATCCAACAACATAAACATTTTCACCAATTAAAACTGCAACTAATCCACTTGCCACTGAAATTGTATTCAAACCACACATCATTTTTCCTTTTCTCTGATTTATTTTGAAAATGTAATTTTTGATTATCAGACTCGTCCTCTTCTATAAGTTCTTTCAAAAACTATGAAAATTCTACAACTACACATTCCCTGAATCAAAATCATTCACAATTGCATAGCACTGTTCTATAACATATTCCATCCAAACTAGCAAACATCCCCTAAATCTAGATTACCATCAAGTCAAATAATGGTTAGATATTGTACTTCAAATAAGGCCAAATGTCAATTGGCAAAAAAAGTAAAATCTAAGTATCTAAAAGTATTTTAAAATCCTTATAGTTGTATTTAAGTGTTTAGACATTAAATACTATTAAACATCACAATAAAAAGTAACAAAGGTTGTAACATTCTTTAATTCCTACAAGTTTCGATTTGTTTTTTTATTGCTTTCCACTTGTTCCGAAAAAACACATAATTGTTACATATAAAATAATATTGTTCTATAATTCAAAAAGTATTTTAAAAGCTTAACTTGCAATCTAGCCACAAGTAATATGTAATTTAATCCCAAATTAATGGACAACAATAAAGTTCATTTAAAATTTCTAAAAAATCTATCAATTTTTGGATATTGCTCCATCTAGATAAAAGTAATCAACACTTTAATATTCAGAGACAACTAAAAATTGCACATATGTCTAGAACATCCTAAACACTACAATCTCATGCTTATAAAATAAAAATCACATACTAAAACAGATATTTCTCACTTAAAAATGGGAATTATTTTATCAAATCCTAAAAATACATATTTCAAGAGCCCATCATAAACAATATGAAGGCATTAAACCAACGCATGATCTATATACATAAAATACCCTGAAAAAATAATGTATATTAGCAATTTGTATCCATGACTCCATAATTGTATTGCTCAATTCAATCTTTGTTTTTATTTTTATTTTGTTTACTAATAACATATGTTCATTGAATATCAAGCATTGCATCATAACTTACAAAAAATTACTAATAAAAATAATAATATGTTTCTAACTATATATATCTATATATATGTGTGTGTGTGTGTTGAAAATAGCAACAAGAAATGTTAAAAATAGAATCCATAAATTCCAAGTTAATTTGTCCTTGATTTAAATTTTGAATTAAATTCTAATTCTTTTCTCATAGAAACTTGTAAATATTTAATTAAGTTTAATTAACTTAACTTAGGAATTTCGAGTTGGAAGTCTTTCTGAAGTCATGTATATGTTCTCCCTATATTATAGGGGTCGAAGATGAGTTAAGTATGAGTGGTAATTAGTTAACTCGGTTTATTGAGTTAAGTCTAGTTAAATGGTTTTTGTTCTGGATTCTCCAGTAACTAAGTCAAAAGAGTTAAGTCTAGTTAAATTAGTTCCAAACTGTTTGAGGAACTAATAGTGAGTTAACAGTCAATTGATGCATTAGTGCACTCAACTAGTGCTATTCCACTTAACTGAATATTCCCTCATCAGAAACTCATGCATGTCGATTCTGAGAAAAACAAAGCTGAGACTAAAGTGCAGGGACAATGTATTATTTGTTTCATATTTTTTTGAGTTGCATTGATAGTCCATGCAATTAGGAACTGAACCTAGAAGGGATTATGTAGTTATGGACGAGGAATTTCCCTTTAAATTTGGGCTAATTATCTCAGGAATTGTGAAAAGAATTACAAGCATCGAGGCTTGGAAATTTGGCTAAGTATTGGCCAAAGGAAGTCATCAAGAGGAGGATAGGAAACACTTGTTCAGGTTAACCTCAAGGTTGAGTAGAGCATATAGTATTCATCTAAATTATTTGAGCAAGGACAGATTGGAATAGAGACTTGGAGAGCTTGTGAAGAGGCTCAGATTTGACCTTCAGCTTGCTTATGAGTTGGAGATTGAATTTGTTGAGTGTTGGGATTGCTCTAGAGAGAAAAAGCATTGTAATTTCATCTTGATTTTTTAGATTTAATACAAAACATATAGTGGGGTTTTGAGTTGTGGCTTTCTCCGAGTATTTATTGTGTTATGTGCCTTTGGTTCTCTTCCTCTATTAATTATTGTTTGCTCGATGTTTATGGGCTTCCGTTGTAAAGAGTAGAAGTAGATTCTTGTCTTTTGCATTAGAAAATTACATTAGCTTGTGAATCTATAGGATTTTCTACATGGCATTAGAGCCATATTTGTAGAAATATTCTACATGGTATCGGAGCTGAGAATAATATATTAGAGGAGATTTCAAAGTTTTGAGTTTTGGGCCATGAGTTTGCAGAGAAAATATGAAAAATTTTGTACAAAATTTTCAGAAACAAATAGCAGATCTAGATTCCTTGTGGAAAAATACAAAAATTCAAAAAAAAATTGGTCGAATCAAATTTTGAAAGAGGGAGATATTGCTGATTTAAAATCAGGTATTTTTCCAGAAAAATTTGTGATGGGAGGACAGATGAAACAAATTGATGTGCTAGCCAAGAACTTGTATGATCTCGAGGTTCAGGATGCATGCAAACCCTTGAGGAGCAAGGAAAAGGTTAGAGACTTGGTGGTTGAGAGGGAGAATAAATTACCTCTCAACATGCAACCTCAGAAGAAGCCTTGAAAACAACTTCAGGAAGTTGTGGAACAACCATAACTAGAGAAGTTGAGTGGATACCGAGTGGAGAGATCCACTCAAGTAGAGAAGAAGCAGTCTCAGAAAATTTTGGAGAAGCCAAAATTGGAGAAGTCGAGAGGAGACCGAGTGGAGGCATCCAGTCATGCAGAGACCTCTAGTAGGGGGAAATGTTGAGCAAAGTGGGTAGAGGGATTACATGCAGCCATACCTCTAGGTGTGAGGTGGGGCGATTTGAAGTGATAGTCCCAAGAGGGCTGAAATTGGGTAGGGTCCATTGAGTGGTTTTATCTCATGGATCGTACCTTGCTACGGGAGCCCAAAGTACATAGTAATTGGAGGAATCAGTGAGATTATGTAGTCAAAGATCAAAGTGAGAGAGGCTAGAGAAGTCAAATACTGAAGAGCACAGAGAGGGTTGAAAACAAGTGCAGAAAGGCAGAGTCAATAGAAGCACAAAGTTTTCAGTCGATAAAGGCAATAGTACCCAGAGACTTTGATAATAGAGGCATCATTCTGATTCACGCTAGATGTATTTTTGTTTCTGGAGTTGCTGGAGCTACAACACTCAAGAGAAGTGTTGCATGCAGAAAACTCCAAAGGTTCAGGATTGGAATCAAGTTGAGTTCCTTTCTCGTTGAGAGGGAATGTTGAAAATAGCAACAAGAAATGTTAAAAATAGAATGCAACAATTCCAAACTAATTTGTCCTTGAATTAAATTGTAGTTCTTTTCTCATAGAAACTTGTAAATAGTTAATTAAGTTTAATTAACTTAATTAACTTAGGAATTTAGAGTTGGAAGTCTTTCCGAAGTAATGTATATGTTCTCCCTATATTATAGGGGTCTAGGATGAGTTAAGTATGAGTGGCAATTAGTTAACTTAGTTTGAGTTAAGTCCAGTTAAATTAGTTCCAAACTATTTGAGAAACTAATAATGAGTTAACAGTTAGTTGATGCATTAGTGCACTCAACTATTCCTACTCCAGTTAACTGAATATTCCCTCATCAGAAACTCATGCATGTCGATTCTAAGAAAGACCCAATTGAGACTAGAGTTGAGGGACAATGTACTAGTTGTTTTAGATTTTTCTGAGTTGCATTGATAGTGCATGCAATCATGAACTAAGCCTAGAAGGTATTGCGAATTTATGGATAAGGAATTTCCATTTAAATACGGGCTAATTCTCTCAGGAATTATGCAAAGAATTAGAAGCATGGAGGCTTGGATGTTTGGCTAAGTATTGGCCAAAGGTAGTCATGAAGTGGAGGATAAGAAATGCTTGTGTAGGTTAGGGCTAAGGTTGAGCAGAACATATAGTATTCATCTAAATTCTTTGACCAAGGAAACATTGGAATAGAGACTTGGAAAGCTTGTGAAGAGGCTAAGCTTTTCTCTTGAGCTTTCTTATGCATTGGAGATTGAATTTGTTGAGTGTTGGGATTGTGCTAGAGAGAACAAGCATTGTAATTTCATCTTGATTACGGATTGATAAAAAATAGATAGTGGGATTTTGAGTTGTGGCTTTCCCCAGATATTTATTGTATTATGTTCCTTTGTTTCTCTTCCTCTATTGATTATTGTTTGCTCGATGTTTATGGGCTTGCATTGTAAACAGTAGAAGTAGATCCTTGTCTCTTGCTTTAGCAAATTCCATTAGCTTGTGAATCTACAGGATTTTCTACAATATATATATATACACACACTACTATAATATAATACAAAACCATGTATTTATCAACTATTAAATTATTGTAATTTTCATGTTTATTTACATGTCATTAAATCCAATATAAATGACATAATATCACAATGATGTCCAAAAATACTAGCTGAACAAGCAATTTTAACATCCATGGAATTTAAAATAGGCAAATATAAAATAACTTAATATAATAACTTAATACTCTATTGATTTATATATATAAACAATAAAGTTGGGTAATAAAGCATTTTAGCATTATGTAAACAATTAAAGGAATACAACATTATTAAAATTTCAATATATGTTTTCTTGTATGAAAATTATATATATATATATATATATATAAATATAGTTAATTTTAAATTTAATTAATTGCTTAATATTCCAAATACTTAATTTACAAAATATATGAATAAAATTAAATTTAAATTCACATTCACATGACTTTAAACAAAATCCCCTTTACTTTATAATTAGTCAAAATAATCAAAATACTCAATGAAACTTTAATTCATTTTGCAACCATACACAATTTTAAGTAAATTAGGACAAAAAAAACCAAAGTAGAACATGCTGAAGAAACGAGTAAAAAAAGGTCTTGATATAAAATGTACTATAAAACAAAAGTTAGATATATTGCAAACTTTATAAATATAAATTAATAAAATTGTATATATATATATATATATATATAATATATATATATATATATATATATATATATATATCTATTAAATTGTATTTTAAATAAATTAATTTTCCAAACTTAAACAAAATTGATTTAGAATGCTTCCATGCAGTATTGTAGATTGAGCTAATTTTTTTGGGGAATTTCAATAGCCGGGAGTGTCTAGAGAGGCAATCCAATCAAAAATCTGACTTCAGACCTCATAGATGGACCCATATTTCAACCTGCCTTTAGTAGGGACCACAAAAAAATATGTACATATAGTTGGATGTGTTTACAAGAAAGCCAATTGGTCACAAAATGTCATAGCAGTGTCCAAAACACAATGCCAAACTATGATCTCATAGCCAACCCCACAACCGACTTCTTCTGTGGCATGGCCAAAAAAAAAAAAAAAAACATATATCTATAATTCGCTTCTTTATAATTGATAATTTATATTATTTGATAAAATTAATGTAATTTAATTTATTTTTATCAATAAAAACCTAAATTGAATAAATTATACTTATAAGATAAAATGTTTAAAAGGCATGAACACATTATCCCATTCTCTAAAAAAAATGAAATATTGAAGATGGAGCCGAATTGGTGGAGAAGTTTCAGTAGTCGGCAGTGCCCAGAGAGACCATCCAAACCACAATGTCGACCTCTGATCTCATAGTGAGGACCAACATTTGACTTGCTTTCTGTACGAGCCACGAAATAAATATGTGCATATAGTTATATGTAACCCATATTCAGCCTGACCTCCGACTTGCTTCTACAAAGGCCCACAAAACAAACATACATGTCTATAATTTATTATTATGTTTTTTCACATAACATATTACTTAAATATAAATTGATAAAACTTTACTTTCCTATTATATTATATTATATATATATATATATTTAGTTCTCTAAATTGCAATTTAAATAAATAATTTTCAAGTTTAAAACAACATTGACTTAGAATGCTTTCATGCAGTATTATAAGTAGAGCCAATTTGGTTGGGGAATGTCAACAGTCAGGAGCGTCTAGAGAGACCATTCAAATTACAATTCCAACTTCCAACTTCATAGTCGGACCCATCTTTCGACTTGCTTTTAGTAGGGACAAGAAAAGAAATATGTGCACATAGTTGGGTGTGTTTACAAGGAAGCCAATTAGTTGTAGAATGTCATAGAAACATTCAAAACACAATTCCAACCATCGAATTTATTCTGGGAGGACCCACAAAAGAAACATATATGTATAATTGGTCTCTTTTAATTTTCATATTTTATTTTTTCAAATATGACAATTATTTGATAAAATTAATTTTAATTTTTTTTATCAATAATAAAAAATAAATTGAATAAATTATACTTATAAAATATAATGTTTAAAATATGGGAACCATTCATCCCATTCTCTAAAGAAAAAAAATGAAATATTGAAGCTAGAGCTGAATTGGCTGGGGAGTGTTAGTAGTTGGGATTGTCCATTCAAACCACAGTGTCGAACTCTGATCTCATAGTTGGGGGCCACCACCAACTTGCTTTCAGAAGGAGCCACAGAGAACAATATCTACATATAGTTACGTGTAACCTCATAGTATGCCTGACCTCTGACATGCTTCTACAAAGACCTACAAAACAAACATACATGTCTATAGTTTATTATTATTTTTCTCACATAGTATATTATTTAGTAACTATAATTTAAAACACTTTACTATTTTATCAATAAATAAACAAACTCAACAAATCATTTTTGTAAGACATTTAACATTTAAGTTATAACATATCAACTCATGATAAACTTCATCATGAACCTCATTTAAGTTGGTTATAAGAAATAATAATAACAACAATAGTGAACCTAGATTCAGAGTCGAATTGGTCAAGGACAGTCAATAATCGGTAGTGTCTAGAGAGACAATTCAAATGACAATGTTGACCTTCGATCTCATAGTAGGAGCCAACCTTCGACTTGCTTTTAGTAGGAGCCACAAGACAAATATATGCATATAGTTATGTTGTTTACAACAACCACCTCCAAACTCATACTTAGTGCGAGCTTCGACTTTCTTCTACGAAGCCCCACAAAACTAACGTATGTGTCTATAATTTATTATTATTATTTACATCAAATATTATTTAATAAATGTAATTTAAAATGCCCTATTCTTTTATCAACAAACAAACAAATTCAAAAAAAAATATTTTTATAAGACATTTATTTAAAGAAATTTTACAGAAATTTTACAGAAAGCTTATTATTCTTCCTATCTAAAAGTTTAAGATAAAAAATCCAAAAACTACCTACAAATTAAAAGAAAATTAGTTTTAAAATGATTAAAAGACATGAACCCTCCAAACCTTGTCTAAAGAACGAAACAATATAAATATGGTTTACAAATTACAAAAATAAAAATAAAAGCAAACTTAAATGTCAGTTGCAACTTCAAGACTGCACGAACCTTAGCCTTTGCCGAGTTGGCTCGGAGCTCGAAATTTTCCTTATGATTTTTCTCCAAAGAGACATCGACTGCTCGACCATGAAATCAGTCTCGAACTCAACTATGGGTTTCCTCTGACTCCAAAGAAAATGGAGATTGATGCCCCTATAAAAAATCACATACATGAGTCCAGAACATAAAAAGCATTTAAAAAACTTGCATACACAAGTCTGCTAAAACGCAAACATGCGTCAACTTACGACATCACAAAGCATCACTCTGGACTGAGGTCAGTCTTATATTTTTCATGAGATAGTTGTTTATGTGAATAACACTTTCACCCCCTTGGCTATCTAAAACAACACAATGTGAAGTCAGAGCCGCCACCTTGCTCACGAGCCTTCTGAAAATGAAAAGATCCCTATACTCCCGACTTTGCATGTTTCAGAGTAAATTTGGGGAAATTTTTGCTGTAACCACTACAAACAATCATGGAGTCGAGGTTGATAGACAATTTAAAACCAAAACATATGGAATTAGGTTTGACACTTTTCCCACAGGACATCTGCAAATGCAAAAATGGGTCGATCAAAGACCTAGCTTTGATTAGTCAATACTGGTTTATTCCTACAACATTGCATCCAAACCATTGAAGCTTGAGCTAACAATGTATATAACACTTCTAACCCATTAAACCAAACTTTTCTGATAGATAGAACTAAAAAATTTACCAAGTTTGCATTGCTAGAATATAGCAATCCACTTACCTGAACAACTCTTATGCTCTAAATTCTAAAGTCTCACTTGCAAATTCTACAAACCAACGAACGATTAGAACTCCAAATTATGCACCACGACCATTAAACCATAAAATAATGTTCATGCATTCACCTGTAAAACCATCTTCGAGGATGTTGGCAAACCTGTATCCTGCCACATAGTCAAACAACCTCTGCATTATTCACAAAATGCTTACTTCTTGCACCCACCAAAGTAAAGAAAAAAAACCTCACCTTGTAATGAGGAAAACATGAAAACAAGAAGTAAAACAAGAAACAAAAAATCCAACCTCAATCAGTGCCACACCATCAAGGAAACAATAAGACAACCACTTTGAACAACAAAAGTAACTAAATCCACTTCTTAATGATCCATCAAGCATCATAATAAATTCTCCACCAACACTCTTAAAATGAAATTAACTCGACAAAAGCTCAAATCAACCCAAGTTAACTCCCAATTGTACGAAGGATGACCCTTCCCTATACCTACACTGTCAAATCTGATCTACCGTGCATGGCAGGGTGATGTCGACCCTCGAATTTCGGAGTCAGAGATGTGGCGGCAAGCTAACGCCATGCAAAAATTTCATCCAGAAACATAATGTTAAGTATAAATATTTGAAAAATTACTCTAGTATGAATAAAGTAATAGCTTCAAACCAATCATAGATCTCACTGCATAAGAAATAACATAATAATACCATATGATATAAATATTATAAAATATAATTTCAAATATTAATCATAAAATCTATTCCATATTAAATGCAGATCCATTTGTTAAGATGATGCAACATTATAAATATATATAACAGTTTTCAACACACCACAAAAATATAAGATGTCATGAAAAAAATATAACATACAATGGTAAATTTTGGTTACAATGGATTCAATGCAACAAAGCTTCATGTCGTTTTCTAGTGATGTGATGTGAAAGTCCTTCAAGATGGTGAATATGTGCATATACCAAAATGGATCATTATATATAGATGTGATCTATTTTATAACCAACTTAGATCCATTTAACATCGAATCTATCATGCACCATTAGGGATCAAATTCCTAGATGTTCAAAATGATGGGATGAGATTTGGGTATAAGCCTAAAATCCGAATTTCTTTAAAAATCTTGATCCTGGACCTGTGGGTTATGGGCCCACAAGCCTAAACAGAAGTGTTTTAAACTTAAAACCCTTTAAATTATCGATGTGGATCTTCCTTAATTTCGTGTCATCCATACATGCATGCTAAGTATTAAGATCTTACGACCATATGGTAATACACAACAATAGATGGATTTAAAAATATATGGGTGCCTCTGTATACATAGGCAGATCTGCCAATCCACCCAACTCCATCCAACGCTGACGTAATCCTCCACTGCTCCGATCCGAAGTTCCGGATCCAACTTGACTTCTAACCTGATTGATAGCAATTTGCGTCCGATCAGCATTTCAATCGCATCTGTAACATTTTGGCAACTGGCTTTGCTTGAGAGCTCTGCAACGACGCTAACCCCACAAGCATCTTTATCAAGCGAGGGATCATATAATCCTAGGCACTCCTGTGGGATTTTGGACAGAACCATGCGGACTGTCACAGTTAAGAGCTTCGATGAGCACCAACAGTTAAATGGTATTAGATTGCCATCAATCTAACACAATTGACAACATCTCTACGTCTGGTCCATGGTCGTATGCCGTGATATGAACATCCTTTGGCCAAACCGATTGAAGTCGTTCCTCTATATATTCAGCTTTTAAACTACAGTGCTATCAGAACGCATTAGACATAGAATATTCATGATTTCTATTAGAATTACAGATCGTAAACCACATATAAACACATATAAATGTACGCAACATACACTGAAGCATGCTTTTATTTATTATGCAAAACAGTTACATACTAAGGCGTTCAGCCTTAGAAACGAGCTCACACTCGGCTACATCTTGCTCACTCACAATTTTCCTTACAACACAATTCCCTACAGCACATATATCTCTTACACCCCTATCGCATTACATTGATATAAGAAGTCTTAGGAAGGATCGATCCTATCCTCCCCTGCTTTTCCTCCAATGGAAGCTCTCCATAAGCATGCATGGCTGTTAACAACTGCTTTAAATCCACTTTAAATCTTCTTTTCTACTTTAAAACAGGATTTCCTCTGTTCTAATCCTCTGGTAAACATTTGCTTGCTTTGATGCTGGTTGCTCCCACATCAGACTCCCGAGGCACAAAAATTTATGACCTCCTGGTCATATGATTCTCTTGGTCTTCGTAATATCTTTAACTTGTGAGCAACAATCTACCTTTGCAACAACAAGTCCTCCTTGCTGCCTCTTACCTCACCAAGCTCTCCTCTGGCCTTGGTCATTTGGTAATCGCTCTAGGCTATTGCAATCTTCTCACCTTCCTCTGTTGCTACCTACACAAATATAAAGACCATACCTATTCATACTTCATTAAAAACTGTACCTCCTTCCGCAAAACCTTTTACTGCTCTGATACCAAACTGATGGGATGAGATCTGGGTATAAGCCCAGATCCCAATTTCTTTAAAAATATTGATCCTGGACCTATGCGTTATGGGTCCACAAGCCTAAACGGAAGTGTTTTAAACTTAAACCTTTAAATTATCGACATGGATCTTCCTTAATTTCATGTCATCCGTACATGCGTGCTAAGTATTCAGATCTTACGGCCACATGGTAATGCACAATAATAGATGGATTTAAAAATATATGGGTGCCTCTGTATACATAGGCAGATCCACCGATCCACCCAACTCCATCCAAAGCCGACGTAATCCTCCACTGCTCCAATCCGAAGTTCTGGATCCAACTTGACTTCCAACCTGATTGATAGCAATTTGCGTCCAATCAGCATTTCAATCACATCTGTAACAGTTTGGTGACTGGCTTTGCTTGAGAGCTCTGCAACGACGCTAACCCCACAAGCATCTTTATCAAGTGAGGGATCATATAATCCTAGGCGCTCCTGTGGGATTTCTGACAGAACCATGCGAACTGTCACAGTTAAGAGCTTTGATGATCACCAACAGTTAAATGGAATTATATCGCCATCAATCTAACACAGTTGACAACACCTCTGTGTCTGGTTCATGGTCGTATGCCGCGATATGAACATCCTTTGGCCAAACCGATTGAAGTCGTTCCTCTATATATTCAGATTTTAAACTACAGTGCTACCAGAACGCATTAGACATAGAATATTCACGATTTCTATTAGAATTATAGATCGTAAACCACATATAAACACATATAAACGTATGCAACATACACTAAAGCATGATTTTATTTATTATGCAAAACAGTTACATACTAAGGCGTTCAACCTTAGAAACGAGCTCACGCTCGGCTACATCTTGCTTACTCACAATTTTCTTTACAGCACAATTTTCCCTACAGCACAGATATCTCTTACACCCTTATCACATTACATTGATATAGGAAGTCTTAGGAAGGATCGATCCTATCCTCCCCTGCTTTTCCTCCAATGAAAGCTCTCCAAAAGCATGCATGGTTGTTAACAACTGCTTTAAATCCACTTTAAATCTGCTTTCCTGCTTTAAAACAGGCTTTCCTCTATTCTGATCCTCTGGTCCATGTTTGCTTGATTTGTTGTTGGTTTCTCCCGCAACACAAACCTTCTTTTTGGAGTGTAGAACTTGAGGAAATGTTTGCACCTCGAGGGATTTGATCCATCTCGATTCATGATAGATCCAATCTAACACTCGAGATGGATCTAAATCTCTCCCTTCTCCATCTAATCTTGAATATTTTTTATAATAATTCATAGCCTCAATATTAACAACATCTACGCTGAAATCAATGCATCTGGTGCAAGAAATATTATTCCCTCTCTCCCATTAGAAGGATATCTTATATATATATATAATATATATATATATATATATATCCTTCTTTTTCTCTCTTTCCCACCCCACCAAACACACCACACTCTCTCTCTACATATCTATCTATCTCTCCCTCCCTCCTCATCTCACTCTCACTCTCTCTTCCCCTTCTCCCCCTCTCTCCCCCTTCTATCTCTCTTATTTCATGCTCTTCTCTTTCCATATCTCTTTATATCCCTTATCATTCACTCTCTCTCTCTCTTTTTCTCTCTCACCGCCTTTATCTCTCTATGTCTTTCTTCATTCCTCCCTCTCTCCTTCTCTCTCTCATGTCCTCTCTCTCTTCCTTTCTCTCCCACATCCCTTTGTCTCCCCCTCCTCTGTCTCCCTCTCTCTCTCTCTTTATCTCTCTTCTCCCTCCAACTCAATCACTCTCTCCCTCTATCTCTCCTTCTCTCCCCCCTTCCTTCCATCTCTCCTAATTTGTCTTTCTATATCACCCAAAAACATACACACTCTCTCTTCATATCTCTTTTGTCACTCGCTCTCACTTTCTCTCTCTCTCCACTTTTCACTCTCTATGTATTTATTCTTCACCCCCTCTTTCCCCCTCTAATTCCATCTCTCTATCCCTCCCTCTCAAGTCTTCTCTCTGATCCTTCCGCTCTCTCCCTTTCTCTCCCACCTCCTTCTCTCTCCCACCATCTTTCTCTCTGTCTCTCTCTATCCTCCAACCTTGTCCCTATCTCCCTCCATCTCTCATCCTCTCTCTCCTCCTCTCTCCCCCCTCCAGCTTTGTGTCTCCCTCTCTCTCTCTTACCCTTCCCTTCCTCTCTCACTCCTCTCTTTCTCTCTCTCTTCATTACTCCTCTCCCCTCTCCTTCATTTTATATCCATCTCTCTCTTGTCACTCCGTGTATCTCTCCACCTCTATCACTCTATGTCCTTGTTCTTCCCTCCATATATATCTAGAGTTAATTATATATCAAGATATATTAATATATACTATAATATATAAAAAATATTAATTACATTAAATTGTATTATCCAAAGTTATCATTTAATAATATTAATATTATAATATATAATATCCTTAATATTAATACTATTTTAATCATCAATATGATATAGATTCTTTTTTTACATAGCATGTTAACAAATTTATAATAAAACTACCTCAAACTAATGTATATAATTTTTCCTTTTAAAGATTCATTTTACAAATATTTAAATAAAAGAAGTATGAAAATATTTTGGAGCAACATTTTCAATTCTTTATGTTGAATTAAAATTTTTTCTTTTGATATAGGAAATGGTATTGGCTTGAGTAAAGAGTAAAGATGTTTAAAAAATTTACTTAATTTGGAATTTTAATGTGGTGAAATTTGTTGTTAAAGGTAAATTTACGATCTATTCAAATTCACCTATATGATAAATAAGCTATTAAATACATTAACAATTTAAGATTGGAAATATTTTAGTCTAAAATAGAAATTCATTTTTATTATTTTTAAGTCATGACTCTACACATCGGTATTACTATACACAATAAAATATTTTTAATTTTTATTTTCTTTATAATAATTATGTTATGAAAGTGATTTCAAGATAAAAAATATATGGATACACAAATTTCTATTTTAAAATTTTTATTTTTTAAAATAGATTTTAAAATTCTTGTCTTTTAAGAATAGATAAGATGCAACAAAATTTCTAGTTTTATAATGATGTGATAGGAAAGTACTTCAATATAGGGAATATAAGGATATATCGAAATTGTAGGTCTAGTTTGACATAGTTTGACATATATAGCAGAGTATTTGTTAATTTTATTTATTTTGAAATTAAGGTTTTAAGAATTTTTATTTAAAAAAAATGTATGAATAGTTTAGGTTTAATAATTTAAAATTATTGAAAAGATTTTACTATGAATGGCTTGGTAAACAATTTGTTTCACTATTTTTGTGAGTTCAAGTCTCTAGAGACATGTTGTAACTGGCTTATTTGTGGCATTTAAGAAAGAGTTGTATGTGATATACTAGTGCCAACCAATCTTTTACAAATATTCTAGGTGGTATACATAATGTAATGGATGAAATCAAGGGTTTCCAAACTGTGTTTCTCTATTTTAAAACTTAAGAAATGTGTTTGCTATCTTCCATGCATTACATATTCTCAATGTTACATAAGTTAAATGGCACATAAGTATTTTGATGGCTATCTGAGTTTATGAGCTATTTAATTTATATGATTGTGCTAGTATATAAAATATGTGCTTTTCTATGTAAAATATTTATTTCCTGGTGTGATAGTTATGTATGGAAAATATTCCAATTGGTTTGTCTCTTATGTATATACTAGTGTAGCCATATACATTAAATGGTTGGTAAATGTAGATAGACATCAATTCATGATAAACATCAAAACACTTATTTCATGATGCTTAAAATAAATAAATAAAACACAAAATTACTTAAATTAACTTTATTTTAAATTATTCTTAATCTTATTCTTATTATCAATTATAAGAAGAATTAATGTATAAAGAATGTACAAGATTCTTAATTATAAAGATTCACATCCATTTTACCATCGAGATTCTTAATTTGTAAATAGAATCTATTAAAATGCCATGAGTCAATATCATGATTTATTAATACCACATGGTCAAAAAAACCTAAACTCATATAATCTTAACTCATTTCATATAACACTATATCATTTTTTTAATTAATCAAATTAATTGAAAAACAAAATAAGTATAACTATTTTGGAATTCAATCTCAAATTTTGATTTGTGGATACTACAAAAATTATTTTGAAAAAGAAATTATTGCTAC